>VDFB02002166.1:0-12812 GCA_007258455.2 Sequoia sempervirens | reverse complement strand
AAGTGTTGGCCTTCAACAAGTTGGAAACCTACATTACCCTTTGATTGTAATGGAAAACCCTATATTGAAGATTGACTATTGACTGGTCAGAAATAGGACATTGCAAGTGCATACAATCATATCTAACTTGTTGCAAGTCCCCTATTATACAAAGACCTACTTATGATTCATTAACTAGATCATTATGAAAACTGTTCTACCAGTCTTTGGTAGGAACTTCACTGCCCTGCAACTCTTGTTTAAACTATGAAAACCAACACATTCTCCATGAACCATCTTTATTAAAGTAAAATAATAATTGGAGAACATCATTGAGAAGTACTAAGGAAAGTAGCACTTGGGTTTGGCAACTTGATTGCAATTGATTTATTACCTCATTAACTTCAAATAATAACTATTGATAGATTTCAATGTTGGTAGAGGATTATTTGGTAACAATTGAATCATATACCCAATTGCTCTTTGAGAAGGCATCCACATAGACTTTTTTTTTAAATCCCTAAATTGTAGCAATATCTCTTCCACTTTTATGCTTTTTTTTAGTATAAATATTAGAAGTCTTATATTAAAAAACCTTATTATTTTCTTCTCTCAAAATAATGAGAAAAAAATACCAATAATATTAATCAATCTCTTACTTTGAGTAGCACTTCCTAAGAAGATTATGGATTTACCTTCATATGAATTGATGATAAAACTTTAACCATCCTTCTCCAATAAATATGGTTAGACCATCTTATGAAGATACCATTTGTAACATGTATGTAAGGGGTTCTAAAGAATGCACAACATACATTAAGAGGCATAACACATACCACAACTTTATCAAAGACACATATCTATGGAAAACTTAACTTTACATTGCTTAGTTACATCTATCTCCACTCCTTGTTTCAACAATCTCAAATAATAAGTAGTATAATTATATTTTTCCAATCTACTTTAGTAAATCAAATTTTCTTGAGAGATAATAAAAAGGGGCACCAACTTTAGAGATCTCTATCTAAATTTTACTATGGAAGAGTTTAGTTAGCTTAATTTTTTCTTGAACCACATTCATGTTCAAACAAACATGTCTATGTATGGAGATAGAAACAAACCTCTCATCCATATTGGAATCAAATTTTATCTATTTGACTAGGATTGAAGTCACAACATTCTTTCATTTTCTTTTTTTTTCAAGGATGCTATTGTAGATGCAATTTACCAAAAACTTCATCTATATGACCATCAACATCATGATGCCTAAATTTTTGAGTATCCTTCTTAGAGAAACTAGGAATAGCATTATGCTTATATTTTCATTTACCCTTTCTTTTGTTCTTAGAATTAGATCCATCATAATCACCTTGCTATTTTTTATTTGGGAATAAAAATGAATTTTTTCTATGTTTATCTCCAGTAGGCTTGAGAGAAAGCCTCATCAACATCCTTAGGATTAGTAATAAAAATAGTCTTTACATACTAATGTAATTATTCAGTACACCATAATCCATCACATCACTTCCCAATTCAACTACTTTCTTTCAAATTTCACTTATGTAGGCTTTCCAACTTTGTCCTTATATTTTCCTAAAAACTCATCAATCAATGTACCAATCCTCTTCATAGAAAATGGGATAAAATTGCCTCTTAAACATAGTTTAAAATTCATCCCACTTACTAACTAGTAGAAAATTTCTTAATTTCAAGTAACGAGCATAAATTTCAAACCAATATGAAGCATGCATGCCTAGCTTCAATTGTGTAAAATAAAATTTTCATTGTTCATTCAAGTGGTACAACTTGAAATATACCTCTAGTTGAGCAAGTTAGTTAAAAATATTTAGCACTAACTTCACTTCGACTGGATGAATATCTATCTTAGCCTTCAATACAAATGAGGGGAGACCACAAGTGGTATGAGCCTACTCCTTTGGTTTTGTCTTTGAATCCTCACTTATGTTTGGAACCTCCATATAGACTCCTAGCTTACCCATGAGAACCCTCAAGACCTTATTCACCCTTTCAAGCTATCCCATTGACTAAATGGTTTTAATTACATATTATTCTTTAAGATTCATCTTTTTTATTTTTCTATTCAACTTACTTGTGAGTACATCTTGCTATAAATAAAACAAAACACCTCCTCTACAACTAGCTAATCTAGAGAGAGGAATAACTTTATAAAATTGTCAAATTATACACACACCCCACAAATAGACATCAAAAGGAACTTGCCATGTGCTCTAAAACTAATCTAATTTATAACCAAGCTTTATATTCTACTACATAACTCACCAACACAAATATTACCTATTTCAATAGCATGCGACTTTTGACTTAGTTGTCGATTCTTATGCAAAAGTACACATAAATGGTGTTTGTATCTTTATTGTATTTTTTTTAAGCTCACACATACATAAAGGAAGACTATATTATACAATAGAGAGAAAGATCAAGTATAAAATAGAGCATACACAACCTTTGGCCTAGAGAAATCTAAATAGGGAAAATTCCACAAGAGCAAGGAATCTCCTCATACCACTATTTCCTTGTTATTTTATAAAGGTTTATTACCTTCTAGAAACTTTCATGGACATCTTACTTATTCAAGAGTATGTTCAAACACTTATACATTTTACTATTTCTCTAACCTTCTTGATTACATTTCACAGTTTATAAGACTACTCTATTGAAGCAATCAAGTATAAAAAATATTACAATTGAAACCAAACCCCTCACAATGTCCCTCAAGGGGTTAAAAAATCACAAGTTATAGGATATATTCAATGGGAATCTCAAAGGAGTTCAATATTTCAAATGCTCCAACAAACTTTGTTTCTATTTGCTCTATCTTATGGTTCAATTTGGCATGGTTTTGTTAGCATGTGAAACCATTATGAATTGCAAACTAATTAATGACATTTTTAACAACCAAAACTATATGAAATTTGTGATTAGGGTTGAGAGTCATTGGTGATTATTTTTCATTATTCTAACAATCTATTATGTGTCTAATCACTTATGAGACTTTTAGTACCATACTTTGACTTGATAAGCTCTTTGCAACCCTATTTTGAATTTTTTTCCTTACGGAAATGAGTTCTATGAATGTCGTGTGATTGGAAAAGTCTAAAGATATACATTTTGATGTTATTTTACATCACTAATGTGGTTGATCCATTTTGAACCAAATGAAGAGACCATATTTGATCCTAGAGGAATTCTCTCTAAGTTGAAGAAGATTGATTATATAAATTTGAGTCCTCAAATAAAGAAGGTTAATTATTTGAAGTTAAAAGTTTCAATTTTACACAAGATTGTTTTAAATCAAAGAAATTGATTGTGTACACAATAACAATTAAATGTTTAATATTTTCAATTAAAAAATTATTTTGATACAAATGAATTTGAATTTTTTTTTATTGTAAATTTAAAATAATTAAAATATCAAAGATATGTATTTCAATTGGTTGAGCACAATTGGTGAGGATAATTGTATGTTCCTTGATTGTGCCATCCACCAAGGTTCAAACCTCTAGAGTTACAATTGGGCCAAGTTTGACCTTGGGTGACTTTGATAAACTAGATCACCCTTCTTGTGATAGCTAAAAGACTACTTATTACATGTATACTTACTCATTATATTGTAATCTGTTTTTTTAATTATAATAATAAAAAACAAGAAAAAAATAAAATAGAATAAAAAAAAAGATTTTTGACATCCAAAAGACCAAAAAAAATTATGAGACACCAGACTTTTCCATTATGATTGAACTCCTCATTTTCTCAATATTCTTGTCTTTAACCAAATCCTGTAAAAAACTACTACTATATAACTCATCCACCCAAATGCCAATATACAATGCATTAGTTTCTTTATCAATCTACGTGGAATCCACAAAGCAGTCATTCATTTTGTAAAGGAGAGCGTATAAAAATTCTCAATCTGCGCCGCAATGCCCGGAAAGAATTCTTTGTAGGGCTCTTTTGATTATTTCATTATTTGTTTTACGCTTGGGAAATCCAGTAATCCCTTTGAAGGTGCATATATTCAACTCTGCTCAGCAGCTGGATATCTGATGGTGATGGCGATTACTTTTTAAACTCTCCACAAATCCCCCCTTCCAAAGAAAGAGTTCAAACTTCACTTCTTTCTTCAAAATATATGGAGAAGTTTTTGGAGTGTTTCTTCCGATTGGGTTTAAACAACACACGTTTGACTTTTTACATGATTAATGACTCTTCTTATTCCATTCCTCATTTTTTTCTGTTGTACTTCTCTTTTTTCCAAAATATTTGGAAAAACTTTTGGAGTATTTTCCAACTGAGCTTAATCAGCATACACTAACATTTGAATTTCTACATGATTGGTGGACTCATGTGAGTTCACATCATTATCCCTCTCTTATTTTAACGTTGTGAACATACTAAATCTTATTTCTTTTTCATTGTCTCTATCCTTGTTCAAATTTAAATATTACTTATCATTAATATAATATATATTATATTATATGTTGGAAGACATTTGTCGTGCGTCAAAAGATTGACCTATTAACACCCAATGCAAATGCTAGAGATAAACAAATCCACGAGAAGCAGTTAGTCCATGTCCCAAATCCGAAGGGAGACGTTGGTGATTTAGTCTAACAATCCCCCCTCAGCGTCACCCGAGGGGATTTGAACATGCGACCACGACTTTGATACCATTTGTTGGAACACGTTTGTCGTTGCACCAAAAGATTGACCTGTTAACACCCGATCCAAACGCCAGAGATAAACAAATCCACAAGAAGCAGTTAATCCATGTCCCGAATCCGAAGGGAGACGCTAGTGATTTAGTCCAATAATCCCCCCCTCAGCGTCACCAGATGGGATTCAAACCCACGACCACAACTTTGATACCATTTGTTGGAACACACTTGTCGTTATGCTAAAAGATTGCCCTGATAACACCCAATACAAATGCCAGAGATAAACGGATCCACAAGAGGTGGTTAGTCCATGTCCTGAATCCGAAGGGAGACACTGGTGATTTAGTCCAACAATATAAGCCCCCAAGGTTTAGCTGAGTGGTGCAGGTACTCACTTTAAGTGTGTGGTAGTTTGACCACCCAAGTTCAAGTCCCATTCAACCTACTGGCTAGGATTGGGGGTGTCCTAGTGTTGACTTGGAGGTTATAGTAGCTCGCCTTATTGATCACCATGTTCATAGATTGATGTTATTAATTTCCCCAAATATATATCTTATATATATGTATATGTATATGTATGTATGTGTATGTATATGTATATGTATATATGTACATACATACATACATACATACATACATACATACATACATACATACATATATATATACCAACCTTATATATTTATATATTATATTATCTTTATCACAATAACATATATGATGGTTTGAAGTCTATAATCTTACATACAAAAAATATTAGTTTAAGACTATGTTTATTCATTAATAAATTAAATTGTATGATTAAATTAAAGCTATATGGCACATAACTTATACTTTATATAATTATAATTTATATCTATAGTTCTAAGTATGTGCCTTTATGGCTGCATATATGAGTATGCTTGGAAGTAAATATTTCCTTTGTAACTCATTCATCCACTATACGACTAATAAAAATTTTATCATGAAATTTGCATCCATTTGTGTCTATATGTGATGCTCTAGAATTTGATTTTATACACAAGTGAAAACTCAAAAACTCAAAATCCAACTGAGTAGACTCATACCACCCATACTCCATTTAGATTGGAGGCTAAGATATATATTCATCCATGTGAGGGTGAAATTAAGACTAAAAATTTTAACCACTCAATTGCTCAACTAGAGGTATATTTTAGGTTGTTCCACCTTAATAAAGAGGAAAAATATTATTTTACATGATTGAAGTTGGTTAGTCACACTTTATATTGGTTTTAAAATTATGCTCATTACTTGAATTTAATAAACTTTCTACTAGTGGGATGAATTTTGAACTTTGATTAAGTGATAATTTTATTGCATTTATTATGGAGAGGATTGGTAATTAATTGATGAATTTTGAGGCAAAGACCAAGTCAAAGTGTGTAGGCTTCCATAAGTTAATTTCATAATAAACCAATTCAAACAAGAAGTTGTTTGATAGATCATGGTGTATTCATGAAGAAAATTATTATGGCAAACCTGTTTTGATTACTAATCCTAAGGATGTTGATGAATCTTGCTCTCAAGTCTATTTCCTAGAGGTAGACAAGGGAAAAGACTCGTCTTCATCTCCAAATCAACAAAAAAAAGGTTATATGGTGGATTCAATTCTAAGCATAATAGAAATGGTAAATTTTGAAAATATATGTATTATATTATTTATAATTTCTCTAAGAAGGATACTGAAAATCATTGTGAGCACTGTGATGTTGATGGCCATACAAATGTATTAGTTGTAAATTGCATATGGAATAGCACTCTTTAAAAAATAAGAGAAGAAAGATATAACTTTATCCCAATAAAAAGAGATAATATGATTCCAATATGGATGAGAGACTAGTTTATACCTCCATTCATAAACGTGAATTTTTAAACATTAATGTGGTTCAAGAAAACAAGTGAGATAACTAGACCATTTCATGGTAAAATTTAGAAGCAAAAATCTAAATTTTATTTGTTTTAAATATCTTTCAGTAAAATTTGATTTTAAAATATTTTGTATACTTAATTGGGTTAAAAAAAATATAATCATCCTACTCATTATTTGAGATGGGTGAAACAAGGAGTAGAGATATAGGTAACTAAATAGTGTAATGTTAATTTTGGCATAGATAAATCTCTTTGATGGAGTTTTGGAAATCTTGCACCTCTTGATTTGTGTGCTCCCCTTTCATATATGTTCAAGATGGTGTCTTCATCAGAGGAGCTAACCAAACTTTATTGGTGAAGGATGATTAAACTTAAGTCATCAAGTCATATAAAGGTAAATCAAAAATCACATTAGCAAGTGCTACATAAAGTAAGGAATTGATTAATGCTATTGGGAATTTTTTTCTCCTTGTCTTGAGAGATAAGAAAATAAAATAGTTGTGAATATTAGACTTCTAATATTTCTACTAACAAAAAATATAAAAAATAAAAGATATATTGCAACAACCTAGGGAGATTTTCCAAGAGCCTATGGGTATTCCTCCTTGAAGATCCATTAAGTATGGCCTTCATTTCATACTTAATAATCATCTCCTCAACATCGATATTTATCAAAAATAGTTGTTTGAAGTTAATGAGGTAATAAATAAATTACAATCTTTGTTAGACTCATGTGTTACCTACCTTAGTACTTCTCAATGTTCTCCAATTAATGTTTTACCTAATAAAGATGGCTCATGGAGAATGTGTGTTCATTTTTGTATTTTGAATAAGATAGTTTTCAAGAATATATGTACCCTTTTCCATGGATTAATTATATATTGGATTAGATATGTAATATGCTAAGTAATTCACCAACCTAGATTTAAAATTTGTTTATCATCAAGTGGGAATAAAAGAGGACATATAGAATATACAATTCATGACAAATCAAGGTTTGTATAAGTAGTTTGTACTTTATATTGGGTTGTCTAGAATGCTACAACTACTTTCATGAGGTTAGTGGATAAGGTATTAACCTATCATTTACAGAATCAAATGTAACTGTTTACTTTGGATCATATGATCTTTGACAACACTTTTGATGAACATATAATGCATGTGAAACAAGTTTTGGAAGTTGTTAAGGAGAAAAATGTTGCAATTAAACGAGAAGATACTTGAATAATTTGTACAAAAATCACATATTTACTTGGGGCATGTAGTTAGAGATGAAATTTGAGAATATAACTAAAAAATTTGAGGCCATCTTGAGGATTTCATGCTTTCTCTTACTCGTTTATCCACCAAGATATAATTTATTTATTTTTCTCTATTATATTTATTTCCTTGTTGCATTAAACTAAGTTAACAAGGACATTTACAAATATAGATCTTGGTTTTATATTTATTTTAATATTTTGTTCCATGTTGAGACCTCAATTGTTGATGTGTAAGGAGGACACTAAGGTAAAAGTTGTGGTAGGAGAGGCAACAAGGAAGAGATCATATATCCATATATATGAGGCAATGGTAGAAATGTGTGGTAGTCAACAATAATTCATAACACTCAAGAGGTTAGACACCTTGTGGGTGATTATGGAGTGGAGGAGGATCCTAAAGAGGCATGAATATTGAGTTGGATTTGGTTTATCTTTTGGGGATGACGAAAGGAAATTAATGATATATAAACTAAACTATCAAACACTAAGGGTGATAGCAAGAGAGAAGGATATTGTTGTTGAGATTGAGATGGGTTATGAGGAAAGAAAGAAGATCCTTACAGAGAAAGAACGAGAGGAAAAAAAGAGATTGAAACATAACATAGGAGGGAGAAGAAATGTACAAGAAGGCAGTGTGCTATAAGCATTATTTATATAAAAAACCATACGAGAATTGAGTTAGAGATATTTAATGATGGAACTCACAAACATAGAAGAACCAAAGTGGTCAATTACATGGATAAGAACCATAAGGAAAAAAATGACCAAGATGATGCAAACATTGAAAGAGTATGAAGCAATGGTGAAATCAAATGAATTAGACCCTCTTTTTAGAGACATTGTAGAGGTGGTGGAAAGGGAAACGATTATAATCATGGAGTCTTAGGTGGAGGTGAGATATCTAACTTAGGGACCATCAAATGATTAGTTCAATCTATGGGTTATAATAATGGAAGGGTTTGAGGAGTTGATGACGAAAACTTTGAGATGGAGGAATTTGCATACTAGTGTAAACCATTAGACATCAAATTTAGTAGGTATGATAGTATGTAGAGAAGGGAAGAAATAAGAAAATTAAAATTCAAGGAAGAAAATGAGGAAAGAATCAACAACAAGAGAGGAGATATCTAGAAATTTGAGTTTTGTATTGGAAACACTGGAGATGTTTGATGAAAGTAGTAACAAAAAAGAAGAGGGATAGTAGATGAAAAATAGAGATGTTTGATGTTTTGATGTACATATTAGGGCATGCGTGGTTAATAGGACAAGCACACAATAGATTATTTCCCATTGTTGACCCTTGGTAGGAAACATGAACATGAACCTTAGTATAATAAGAAGCTCAAAGATGAAACCTTGTACTAGTAAGGGATCACTAAGGCATATGTATTGGAAATTAGAGAATTATGTGCCCCAACACATGATTATCATCTCCAAGGTAGATGAAATTTATGAATAAGATAATTTCTTAGATTTAAGGATCTAAACTAGCCCCATTATACTATGAAGAAAATGATTAAGGTGAAAGTCAAGGTGGTCACCACAATAACAATAGAGGGGGCTATGATAGGGGAAGAGGCCAGAGAAGAAGGGAGGATGTCACATATTTCAATTGAGTGATATCTTATCATTATGCTAACATTATACTACTTCTCTCTAACCTTCTTGATTACACTTCAAGCTATATATAAAACTACTTTATTGAAGCAACCGAGTATAACCACATATTTTAATTGAAAGCAACACTTCCAATGTCCATCAAGGGGTGGAAAATTTCATAATTTATAGGAGAGCTTCAAAGGGAAGCCCAAAGGCCTTTGAAATTCAAAATGCTCCATATTCCTTTGAATTTGCAAGCTCTATCTTATGGTACTATTTAGGATGTTTTTGTTAGCATATAAATCCATCGTGTATGTGCAAACTAATCAATAATGCTTTCAACTACAACCAAAAAGTATGAATCTTTATCTCAAGATTGAAAGAGTCAATAATGTTTTTTTTCATTATTCTAACAATCTCTAATGTGTCTAAATCACCTAAGATACTTTTGTACCAAATTTTGACTTCTAAGTTTTCTACAAACCTATCTCTAATATATTTCTTTGAGAAAATGTGTTTTGTGAAAAGTCTTAAGATACATGTTTTATATTAATGATATCCTATTCCATTTATATGATTAATCTATTTGAATCAAAGAATGAAACCAAATTTGAATCCTAAATCAAAGAAGATTAACTATTTCAAATAAGGAAATCCCACATATTGAGAGAGGGAAATATGTTAGTTGATTTCCTCGCTAACTTTGGTGTTAGAGAAAGAAAGGAGTGGGATTTAAATGATCCTATTCCTTTTGAGGCAACGACTATTATTAATAATGAATGCTAATATCAAGTTGCTTTTGATCTTATTTTGTATTGAGTTGTGCATGTCCTTAATCACATGGCCTAATATTATGAATGGGGATGTTCAAGTTTTAAGTATGGGGGATGACTTTCACATGGACCGGAGTTCAAGTTCATCATTTCATATATGTCCTTTTGCTAGCTTCACACAGATTCTGGGTGATATTCGTCTTAGTTTCCAAAGTCTTTTGTTTTATAATTCTGCTTTGGGTGGTGTCTGTCTTATTCTTTTGAGGTTTCTACATTTTGCTTGGCCTCTGTTTGTTAAGTCTTTTGCGATGGATGGGGAAAGAAATTGTGTCGATCCTAAGTCTTGCGTTTCTGCTAAGCAGAAGAAGGAGGTGTGAGAGATTTTAGAGAAGGGTGGCTTAACTCCGTATATGGAGAAACTGCATGGTAACAACCCCCAAGTCACTGATTTGGTTGCTCAAGGGTGGAATGAGAGAACCCTGAATTTGGGCGGAAGGGAAATGTGGTTGATGAAGATTTGATAACTCAAATTACTGGCTTGGCTATGCATGGTATGAAGGTGTTCAGAGACAAAAAAAGAATCGTAAGTTGCAATGTCTATTTTCTTTAAAGGGAATGAGGTTGTTGATTTGAAGACGACAAAGAGTGGTGGTTATCAGAGGAGCTCCTTAAAAGCATTGTGGTGTGATGTTGTTGAAGAGATTATGAGGTATGTCACCTTGGAAGGCAGGTATACGGCGATTAACACTTACCATTTCCTTTTGATTAACCATTTCAGGCATAGGAAATGGATTTCCTTTCCATACTACTTGTTGATGTCGCTTGACTCGAGGATTAAGGATAATATGAAAAACCCCAAAAACCTTGTCCTGCATGTGGGGTTAATTCTCCCAATCTATGAACACGTCAAAGTTCATGAGATGCAAAAACCTCTTGTGTCCCCGAAGGAAGATATTGCTAAACCCCAGGAGGGTTATGAGACGGTGTCGAAAGAGGAAAGGGTTAGTAAAAAAATCTAAGAAGAGGAGGCTAATTTTGAATAAAGAGTCTGAGTCTGATAGGGATGATGATGTTGATTATGTCTCGGATTCGTATGCCTCTTTTAAGGAGGGCCCCAATTCCCATGTTCCAGGTAAGACTGGAAAAAGGAAGCCAAATGATAAAGAGTGCTATACGACATGTAGTGATGAGGTGGCAGCAAATGTTCATTCTAAGGGGGTTAAGGACATAAATGAACTTTATGGGGAAGCTTCCTCTCCTCCCCCAATGACTAGACAACTACAGGAGACTGAGGATGGGAGCCAGAAGAGAAGGGTGTTGAGAACTATTGGCCAACTCTTGGAGAAGGGTTTCCCTCTTTCCTTGGCTGGAGGTATCTTTGGTGAGGCTTCTCTAGGTGTTGACATTGGGATGCAGAAGCAGGGGAAGCAAAGGGTTGTGGGTGGAGGACATACTGTGGGAACTAGCAAAGCGGATGTGGATAGGCTGATGAAAAGGAAGGTTGTAGTGGAGGAAATCGCCAGCTCCATTCGAAAGATGAAGACTCATGTCTCCGTTGGCAAAGGTAAGGATATTTTTGTTGATAAGGTTCATGTTAGTTCTTCTGATGAGGATGTTGTTGTGGGGAAAGGGATTGAGAACTTTGATAGAGAGAAGTTGTTTGATGTGTTGGGCTTGGCTCGTGATAGTGCTAATGTGTTGTTTAAACTTTTTAAGTGGTTCTTCCATGAGATTATCAAGACTAATGTTAGAATTAGAGGTATTGCTAGTAAGGTTAAGGATCCTTCTATCCAAAGTCAAATTGATGATTTGATGGACTCTCTTAATACTGTGGCTAATATTGTGGCGGAGGAAACCATCAATTTGAAATAGAACTTGGAAGGGAGAATCTTATCCCTTGAGGATAAAATTGATAAAATGTGGAATGTTGTGATGAAGAGTGGAGATGTCCCTAAGGTTTTGGCAATTTTTGACTCTACCAAGGTGATCTCCCCTGTAATTATTGCGAAAAAGGGAAAGGATATTGTGTTTGTTGATGATACTGTTGTTGTGGGTAAACTGATGGATGTGGATTGCATTAGTGAGAAGGGTGGTGTTAAAGGTAGTGTTTTGAGTGGTGAGGTAAAAACTGGTGGGCTGGGGGCCAAAACTAGAAACAAAATGAAAGCTTAGGGTGGGGCCTCTGGTATAAAATTGTCTGATACTGTGGATAATGTGCAGAAGATAGCTGCTAGTGAAATAGAGGCTATTGATATTTTGAACAATATGTAGTGGTGTTGACTGGTTGCCTTCTTTTGTTGTTGTCGGTTCGTTATCGTTGGGCTAATTGCTGCATAATATTGTTTTCTATTTTTATCAACTGCTTTATTTTGTAAAGGGTTACAGACCCCTTCAAAACCCATTTTTTACCTCCAATCAAAACTATTTCAATTTAAAAAATATTATTCTATACATATATATATATTCAATTGAAATATCATTTTAATACAAATAAATTTTAATTTTCTTTTATATTATAAAGTTAAAATAATTAAAATAATTTTAATTTAAAAATTTAAAAATTGATATAAACAATACATAATAATGACATTCCTCGAAAACATAACTTATTA
>VDFB02002165.1:0-12646 GCA_007258455.2 Sequoia sempervirens | reverse complement strand
ATATGCATATTCTTGTTGATAAAATGATGATAAAACAAAAATTATTCAATGCATACATTTTATTGGTGAGTAAGATCAATAAACACACCCTTACATGGTTCATGATCCACACAAAACCAAAGGACCATTATAATTATTTGGTAATATCTCACAATGTGAAAAAGGTGTCGAAAAAATTAGCATACCTAAATCATAAATTGACTTGTCATAAAGTGGGTGGGTAGCTTAGTGGTGGAGATTTGCAGCCTAACTAGTTCATGGAAATTTCAACATGGTATTAGAGCCAAGCTAGGTGCATTTGACACCTATGTTGTGGCTCAAGGGAGTGTGTTGGAGAAATGATACACACCTAAGCCATAAAAGGACTCATCACAATGTGCGCCATTAGCTCAATAGTAGAGCATCTTAACACCAAATGGGAGGTCCTAAGTTTGAATACTGGTTAGTCCATAGAAATTTCTATAAAATTCAATCACTAGTACATAAGAAGAAGAATAAGTACCCTTATAATTTTTATTAATACCAACAAATCATTCCTCACATGTAGGTGAATCAATGATTTCAAGCTCGTCAACATGTATATGTACCTCAATCTCATGACCCTCATATAAAACCATTTTATTAGATTTATTTAGTGTAAAATATTGAAATTTTCATTAGGAGGAACAATTGAAGGATTGACCCCAATATTAACCCCCTCAACCTAATTTTTTCTTTATCAATCAAATCCTTAATCAATTATTCCTTAATCCCATAAAATGTTGAGTATAATTACAATTAACTCTACAATTTAATAACAAAATCTTTCTCATTATATCTTTTGGGAATAAGTTTAGATATATCTAATGGCCTAATAGGAGGAAGTGTAATCATGCAAGCACTAAGTAAATTTTGAAGCTAATATCTTTTACAAAGGAAAAAGTTGAGGCTTTAGAGTCATAATTATATTAGAAACATTTATAATGTATAGTTTGTACAAATGGTCATTTCCATTATTTTTTTACTATCCCTTTGGAAATAATTTTTCTTCAAACTTTACAAGGGTGTGGATGATGTAGATGAAGCATTAGAAGATCCATAATTAAGTGTGTGGTGGAAGCTCTCTAACAACTTTTAGTTCTTAACATTCATCTCACTTGCACATGCAAATGTTAAGAAATGTATATACTTTGTAGATCCTTGCTTCATACCAAAAATCTAAAATAATAAACTTCAATCTAACATTCCTAATATTTGCATTGGCCAATTTCAATATTAAAAAATAGACCCAAATGGAGGATAATACTATTAAATTTCATGGGAAGAACTTAGCCAATAACTTATCATCATACACAAAATCCAAATATGTAGCACTAAAGAACCTTGAATGTGTCATGGGATCTCCTTTAACATTGTGCATCTCAAATCTAGGATCCAAAAATCCAACAAAAATGGATATGTAAAATTTTTAATAGAAATTGAATTGTGTTTGATTTTTATATGTATGTTTTTTGTTTCCATTAGGTAAGGAATCAGATACTTTTCATCTCAACAAGCCTTTAAACATTAATGTCAAGGGTAGATAGAGGCACACTAGGATTAAGGACATGAATGAAAGTGGCAAGACAGAAATGAAGGTGTCAGATAAATTTTGTCGCGGGATAATAAATGAGTGTGGAGGACAAAGACTCATGTGAGGGAATATCACGCTGAGGGAAACATGGGAAGTGTAAACAAACTAATGGTAAATAATGTAGACAAGAGAACTATGTGCATCATAATAAGTAAGCATGAGATGAGATCTAGGAAAAGGAGAGGATAAATTTGGGGAGATTTGGTGGAAGGAGAAATAAATAGCATAAGATGTGATGGTGGAAAACACAAGCAGGAACAACATGAAGAACAGCTTGGGATGGAGGGAAATGGGCACACACCAAAAGGGATGAGCATTTATTCTGTACTTATAACTTGGGTATCTTTTCCACCATGGCTTAATCAATCACAGTACAGAAGCTGATACCAAAATCAATGCACCAGGATTAAATAATACTGAAATAAATCTCTTAGTAAGATCCAAAGAAAGGTTGTGTGCATCAAAGCTATATCTTGATTACCATTTTCTCAACAGGGGCCTCATGGTCAAATGATTCTTCTCCATTATGATAAATTTAGTATCATGCATATTCCCAATCATACCAATTTTAGCTTGATTCACAACCATGGTGGGATTGAACTATGACTTCTTATAGTTAGGAAAAGAGGATGATTTTGGTATTAGAAGGAAATAAGGATCAAACAATGTTTAGATTTGATTAAGAAATTAGACAATGAGAAAGCACTTAAATCTAAAAACTAAGTAAGATTCAAGAAAACCTTTAAACTACTTGGGTATCAAACAATGATTTACATAATAAAAAGTTGAAAATTTACAAGTAGAAATACCAAGTTACAAAAACAAGAATAATCGTTATGGTAATAGAAAGAGAAAATGCTTCCTCTTTAAAAACATGTTTATTAAGAGTTCTAATTTACATAGTGTTGAGGATCACATAATATAATAAACATGATTCAAGTACCAAAACATTAAGTATGATGATTGGGATGAGAGGATCAACTTGGGGAGGATTATTATAACATCATTAGTTGGAACTTTTTAATTTTATCTCTTTGTGTTTCGTGTTGTTTTTAATGTTCTTAATTAGAGTGTGGATGATGTTAATATACATTTAATTATGCGTTTTGAAATTTATTTAGTAAAGGTCTCATTTTGTACATCTTTAGTAATTGTGTAAAAATTTGGAATATTTTGGTTAATACATCTTATTGGAAAACCATTCATTGAAATTTTTTGAAGTCCACAACCGAATGGTTTGTGATGACCTCTTGCCTTCAAGAACTTCTATTATGCTCATCAATTTCAAACCATTTTGGGGTTCTTGAATGTTTTTAAATTTTAACAATCTCATTACAAAAAGATGGATTTTGAATTTCTTTTTCTTTTTCACATTTAGGTTCTCTCTTCTTATGTAATTTGGAGACACATTGAATTTCATTGGTTCATGTGAGATATTTATAACAAGTATGCAATAAAGTCAAACTTTATTAGATTTGATTCAAGCAATATGACACATTTATTTTGCTTTCCAATCTATAATTTTTTGATGTTCTCAAGGCTATATAATTGAAGTTCATTTATGTTAACAACTATTAGATTAACATTTTATCCTCAATTATTTTCAAATGATTTTATACTTTAATCTTTGTATTCTTATTCTTTCTTTCATCGTTTCATTTAAAATTTGAACCATTTAAGGATGCTATGTTATAGATTATAGTTGTCTTCCAATTCTTTTAAAATCAAGTTAATAGTATGAAAATATTATTGATGAGTAGATGAATTATTACAAGTTCTATTTTAGATTTGTATTCTCTTTATCTAGATATATTATTTACCAAAGTCTCATTGCTTTTTTAGGTGTACTATATATATATATATATATAACACATGGAAAATGCAAATCATGTTCCACCTATGCCAGATTCTTTGTTTGCAAATAGTAGTAATGAGATAAAAAAATGAGAGATTCATTAGCACAGGGTGCAAAACCCTGATATAGTGAACCATGCATGTTAATATTGCATAGTCTAGAAAAACTAAAAGATGAACTTGAGAGGACTAGTGCATATTCCCCAGACAGAGTGACTGCTATTCTTTCTCGCATGTGGGAAGAAGTACATGGTGACGTTCTCCTTAAACAAATACAAGATAGTGTCACCAAAAAAATGGTAAAAGCTACTTGTTTTCCATTTTATCAAAATGTGCGTAAGGTTAGGGGATACCAGGTCACTAGATGTGTCAATCATGCTATGGCCTCATTGATCTACCCACGATTTCTAGTAGCACATGGTCTATACCCAAACAATGACCAGATTACATTGTATTTTGTTCAACAGTTGTATGCTGAGGTCCATTTGGGCCTCAAAGTTAACTACCTGGACATTCCACCATATGTTGGTTAGGGGCGTGGTAGGATTGCTGATAGGCCCACCTATCGTCGAGCAGATAGACCACCCCAATGTTTAGGGTATTGGTTGGTGACAGGTCTCCTGCTCTCACCCCAGCTACTCTTGCCCCCATAACAGATGATGTTGTTGTTGCTTCCCAAAAGGAAGCAATTGACACTGTAGGTGACATTGCGGCTGCCACCACTAGGATATCTGATGATCGTGTAGGTCAGTATTTGATATCTAGACATTCCCGATCCACACCATTTTCAGCACAGTGGACCACCATGGATCCTTTTATAGTGGTCGAAATCCCTACTCCTACACAGCTTGATGCACTTACAGGAGATATGCCACACATGACTCTACATTGTTTGGTTGAGGACCAGTTGGAGGCATATTCCCACATTGCATCAAAAAATGGGATCAGTATAGAGCATGTTAGAGATCATTTGAGACATAGAGTTCGTTCAGTTCTAGGATCCCATCACTCTCAGCCGAGCACTAGTGCGCATCAGAATCCACCTACAGTTCATACGGTAGTTGCATAGACTATGGGTTTTATTGATATGTTGATTGGTTCTGGTTCATCATCACCGATGCCATCTCACCTTCATAGTCCTCTACATTCATCATTTATGGCACGACATGGGATAGATTAGATGGATGCAAATATTGATTCGTTGCTTGATCGTTTGGTCCATATGGTGGAGGCGAATGTTTCAGAGGACTTAGGTCATCCAATATCAGATGATGTGCATGTATGTGTGCATGTGCATGTTTCAATTATTTTTTCATTATTTTTTAAATTTCTTTTTAACTTGTGATATTCATGTAAGTTGATATATATGTGTATATATATTGTTGTAGAAATATACCTCATATCACTCCTAGCCTTGGTCCAAGATCGCGGTATGATCGATGTGTGACTCAGGATGAATTTGCTATCGACATGTGAGTTTTCATAAAATATATATTTATGTATCCATAGAGAAATACATGTTCTAGATTGATATTTAAAAAATACAAGTTCATTTAAAAATAACTTCATAAAATTTATTTAATAAAAAATTATATGTATTTAACATCTTGTACACAATTTTATTTTGCGGTGGCTCAAGACATCCATCGAGTAGGACCGCTTCATTCATATGGCCATTCACCTAGGAGTAGACATTCATATTAGGACATGCATTCTAGATTTGTGATCTTTACCACATGTATTTGATTATATGATGACCTTTAATAGTATTTGATATTTGATGATCTCTCTAACTTACACTTGCTTATATGATATACAGACATTTGCTTATTTTTTGATCTTTAGTATCTCACATTAGATGATCTTTTAATTTACATTTTGCTTTTATGATATATGTACATATATTTTCTTATATATGATATATACATACATTTGCCTCTTTGCTTATAATATGTGCGTTATGTTTATATGTATTGAACTTTTACATATATATGTACATGTGTTTGCTTACTTCGCTTAAACATGTTTTTCTTACACATAATATATGTATGCATTTCTGTTTCAAATATTCAATATGTTTCCATGCTTTATTTTATGATCTCTTACAACTTACATTTCCTTATTGATCTCTAGTAGAATTTTTGGGAAATCAATGCCACTTTATAATTAAGTTTATTCATGTTGATCACAATAAATATATTTTTTAAAATGACTTAAGCAACATGAACTATTGATTTGAGAACAAGATATAATCTTTTGACAAGTAACTTGAATTAATTCAAATATAATTTTAAGAAAAATTCAATTCAAATTATATCGAAGCTATTATATCGCTTTTTACAAGTAACTTGAAATTCAATTCAAATATTTAATTAAGAAAATTTAATTCAAATTATACCTCTATTATACATTTTCACAACTAACTTGAAATTCAATTCAAATATAATTAAGAAAAATTCAACTAAATTATACTTCCCATTATTTATACATTTCCTGGACTAATTTTACCAAAATTCTAAAATTACTTGTATATAAGTCAGGCATACCTATGAATTAAATAACAACAAAACTACAATGAAATAATCAACTTGTTTGTTTACTACTTGATTCATTTAAACTAGGATCAGTTATTCCATGTACACTTGAATAATTTTGATTCACTTGGAGCAATAAAATTTGGAGAAGTTTTTGCACATTTATCAAGGAGGCAAACATCAAGCTCTAATAACTTTTCATTTTTATCAATCAAGGAAAAATTTGGAGGATAATTTAACTAAGTTGGTAGAGGACTTGTTTAGAGTCATTTTTAAGTTGAAGAAGAAATGGGACAACAAAGAAAAAGAAAAACTGCATCTCAACGAAAATTGTCAAAAGAAGAACAAAAGAGGCATGATCAAAACTTGGAAAATTATCATAGAAAGAAACAAGGTACATGCTTGTTTCTTCTCTCTCACTCTCAAGTGTGTGTTTAGTACTTTTACTTTGAAGGTTTCTAACCATCATTGCACTTGAATGACTATAAATACTTTTAAATATCCTCAAGTCATCTTGGTCATGCAAGTTGCAATGTTTATATGATCATTGACTCCAATTCCTTAAGCCAATTCTTTTTGTTTCAATATTTACGCTTGTTTTGTGTCTTTCATATTTTATTTTCATCACTCAATGTCCTCAAATTATTTTATGTTTTAAGCTCTAGGATTCCTCAGAGCTCTAGCCAAATCTAGATATTGGATCAAACTAACTGCTGAAGAACACATGGACCTTGAAGTTAGGAGGAGACCCAAGTTCAAACAATGCTTGTTGGAGAGGGGTCAAGATCACTTCCTTCTACTAGTATGGATGAGCATATGTCGGCAAGTAATAAAAATTCCCTCTCACTTATAGCTCATCATGTTTTATCAATTTGTTTGCTTGCATACATAAACTTCACTTATATATTTAACATCATCTCTCACTTTTGTTTGCAAAATATTTTGTGACACATGTGTAGGAAGGGCTCAACAAGCAGGAAGTTTTCATGCTCAAGTCAAGCCAAATCTAGACATTGGATCAAATGAATCCGCTCAAGAATGCATGGTCCTTGAGGATAGGGAGGAGGCACAAGTTCAAACAATGCATGTTGAAGAGGGATCGGGATCACTTCCTCCTACTGGTATGGATGAGCATATAAAACTAGTTGAGAAGGTGGGGAAACAAATTTCTCATAGAAATTTAGATCATTTACTTGAAATGAATATGGAGAAACTCAAATATTATGCCAACCAGCCTTATAATAAGAGAAAGAGGTCAATGACTAAATCTGTAAATGGAATGATCAATCATCATTTCAATCATCTTGACACACTTGAAAAAATCTAATTGTTATCACGTTTACTTCTTCGTGATGAGCTCAAAGAGTCATTACAATTGTTGGGTGTCCATTCACTTGAAGAACCATAGTAGGTTTAGATTCCATTGGGAAAGGATCAACTATGGATAAGGCCACTACAAGAAGGGTGATGTTGACATCTATTGTACATCAAGATATAGCAAGAAAAAGAAAAATGTTAGCACTTTCAACTGAAATTGGTTATAGTAGAACCACATTGATAAAATATGAGAAAAAGAGAAAGTTTTTGGATGAGAGTTTAGAAGGCAATTGGACAATTATGTGTAGAGCTCCCCATTCTGACAGGATTGAAGATGTTGTTAGGAACTTGATCTCAAGTTTTTGGCATGATCAGACTCGTCCATCATCAAATACTAGAGATGTTATGAGATACAGGATTGGACCTAGTATTTATGAAAATCATATCAAACATTGGCTAGACATAACACAATTTGAGATGTATATGAACTTTTGTAATGCATATCCTCATATAAAGATTGGGCAAAAAATGTTTCAAAGGTTAAAGCCATATTATGTGAAGATAAACAAGTTTTTTGAAACTTGTTGTTGTCGTTATCATATTGAACTTGATCTCTATTATCAAGTGTTTCGAAAGATGAGAGAAGAAAGATGTGGGTTTCAAAATGCATCTCCTAAATAGGCAAGTTTGTTCATAAAGTCTATATTATGTGATCATGAAAATGGACCTCAAATAAATTTCATAAAAGGAATTTGTGAGACAAGTGGAAATTTGGCTAAATTTCCTTCAAGAATTGAGGATACTGACCTAAAAAAGACAGTAAATTGCAAGAGGTAAGTACTATTTTTAGAGAGTTTATTTGTTTCAATTTCTCATAGATCAAGTTATTTGTATTCTCTTTGATGTAATGTTTCATTGATCAAGCGTGGTTTATTAGTTATTCACATATTTTACTGACACAAGTACAAGTATGTAAAGTTGCAAACAAATTTTAGGAAAGAATCCACAAGGTTGATGTATGTAGAAGAGGAGATTCCCATTGGAAAATTTATCGAAGATTTTCAAAAATTGATACGACCATACATACATCATTCATTTTTTGCTAAGTGTCAAGCACAACAATTCCAAACATTGAGAGATACTTTCCCACATGGAACAGTTCTATCAGTAGTTGACTTTGTAGAAAATTACTCCAGTGTACATCAAAAGGAGATTCAATCAGAGTATTACTTTTCAAAGCAGATCACTATTATGGTTCATGTGTGTTATCGACATGCAAAATTAGAATTGGATGGTGTTGAGAGTACAGATGAAGAACGAGTCATTAAAAAAGAATATCACTTTTATATTAGTGATGATAAAGAGCATGACACACTTTTTGTCCAAAATTGTTTTACAATATTTTTTGAGAATTTGAGAAGTAGGGGTGTCAAATTTGAAAATTATTTTGTATGGTCAGATGGATGTGCGGCACAATTCAAATTTTCACGACCATTCTATGCACTTTGTAGATATCATAAAATCTACAAAATACCACATGTTTGGAGTTTTTTTGAGAGTGGGCATGGAAAGGGTGAGCATGATGAAGCAGGAGCTTGCATCAAATGAGCTTTAAGAAAGCATCAAATGAGTTATCCAGAAGATTGTCTAGACAATGCACATGATGTTGTTGAATGGTGCAAGAAACACTTTGCATCAAATGTGGTCGACACATCTTCAAGAACAAATCGACACATTCCACATAGAGTGTTTTGGGAGATATCGGGTATGTATAAATTACATTAAATCAAAATTTTTAATTTATTTAAATTTAAAATATATATACATATTTGTTCTGATGCAGGAGCATCCAGTGGTTTAAGGGCAATCTTGCATACCAAAAAATATTAAATTTCAAGTTTCTTAGTTTTTAGATGTTTTTACATTTTTGGATAACCTTTTCATCATAATGAAATTCCCAATTTATGGTTTTTATTTTCCATTCTTGGGTTGAAAGATATTGCAGTTTTAGTTGCCCAAATTTGCACCTAAAAATCTTCTGAGTTAGATTTGAGGCACATAGAGTTCTCGGATCAGCCACAAAACTTGCCAAAATTGGTGTAGCAAATTTTGAGTGCGTTGTTGACTTCAAGACCTTTCCAACGGTTCAAATGGTTTGCGAATTGGAGTCCTGGATCAAAAGTTATGGCCCCAGGAAGTTGGCGCACTTTCTAGAAGATACAATTGCAAATGGTCTTTTGAAATTTGAACTTCAAGTTGTAATTTTTCAGCGCCAAACCACCTAAACTCAAATTTGAATGTTGTTTTGGCTCCAAACTAAAGAGGAGCTCTATTTATGGGCAGGTTTCTAATTTTTGGGTAACTTTTTGGGGACAAGCTCGCATATTGCGAAAGGGTGATTCTATAGCTTTCTGTAACTTGCATGTGTTGTAAAACTTGGGGATTTGAGATCCTCTGCATACAAGAAGTTCCATTTTCTAAATAATAAAATTATTCTCTTGCTTGTGGGTTATTTTCTATGTCTCGGGTTGTGCCCTCATCAAGTGGTATCAGAGCGAGGTTTTCTTGAGCGTGTGGATAGATCGCTGATCGTGAGGCAGTTCACACCAGGACCGTGGTTGTGGGTCGAGGTCAAGAAAGATGCCTCCAAGAGTGATGCCTGGTAGGCATGGTGGTGCTAGAGGTGGTCAAGGTGGCATAAATGCTGGTGGAAGAGATGCACTGGCAGCCCTCCAAAGATAGATTGATGTGTTAAAAGAGCAGGTGATAAGAGGGTTAAACCTGAGAGAGGAAAGTGAGGATGAAGGAGAGGAAGAAGGTTCAAATGCAGAAGAGGAAGAAGAAGAAATTGATCAAGACCAAATGCAGCTAATAAGGGCCATTTCAAAGATCGGGAAAAGACCCAGAGCAGAAGTCCCCAGTTATTCTAGAAGTCTTAACTCGGAAGAGTTGATCAACTAGATCAATGAGCTAGAAGAATATTTTGAGTACGAGGAAATAGAGGACCCAGATCGGGTTAAGTTTGCGAAAATGAAGCTGAAGGGCCATGCCAATATTTGGTGGAAAGAGGTCCAGTTGGAAAGAAATCGAAGATGAAAAGGAAATATCACCAGATGGGATCGCATGGTAGAGAAACTGAAGAAGCAGTTCATACCAGTGGACTACGAGTTAGATCTGTTGAAGAAATTACAAGGGTTGAAGCAAGGAAGTAGGTCTGTGAAAGAATATACTGAAGATTTTCACAAGATAATCATCAGAATGGGCCACACAGAGGCCAATAAGGAGAAGGTAGCCCGATATCTTAATGGGTTATGACCGAGCATTTAGGAGGAGTTAAGCCTAGTCAGAATGACCACCATTGAGGATATGTATTAGTTTTCTCTGAAGGTGGAAGAGAAGCAACAAAAGATTTGAGGCGCGAAAAAGGACGAGGAGGTCAGTGGAAAGGGCAAGGAAGACCTTCAAGAAGCTGAAATGATGATGAAAAGAAAGTGAAGATGTGGGCACCACCGGTTAAGGGAATGATTAACTTTCTATCAGCCTCATGATCGTTCGAGGCATCAAAGAGGTAGAGGATGAGGTAGATCTAGACAAGGATCTAGAAGAGGTGGTTCTAGAGGAACTTGTTTCCAGTGTGGTGAAGAAGGGCATTAAGCCTATGAATATCCACAACACCAAGGAACGGGCGCACAAAAGGCCAGAAGGTCATGAAGGGTTGTGGATGCGCATGAGGAGGCCCAATCTAAACATCTCATGATTTCCAAAGGGGAGAAGCCCTGCTGATTAGGAGAGCCCTCGCGACGCTAAAAAGAACCGTAATGCAGGAAGACCCATTTTAAAACGCGCAGCGCGTGAAGGAAAATGTTGTGGATGTCCGGCTATTCACTGCGGAGTAATCGATAACCGTGTCAAGAGATGGTCACAAAGTTGAAGCTGAAGAGGGAAAGGAACCCGCATCCGTATCGAATTGCCTAGTTGCAGAAAGACCACAAAGTTTTGGTCAATGAGCAGTGCCTAGTAAAGTTCAAGATCGGGAGCTACCATGATGAGGTACTCTATTATATCATCCCCATGGATGCATGTCACATGTTGTTGGGGAGGCCATGGCAGTTTGATAGGCGAGCTATACATGATTTCAATGCAAACACTTATTCCTTGACAAAGGATGGGGTTCATCACAAGTTGAAGCCCTTGAAGGAGACTGAAGAAAAGGTATGTAGTAGTGCTAGAATTTGTTGTAGATGGAAGAAATTTTTTAGAAGGTATGAAGCATGAGCGTGTGTGTTATGCATTGATTCCTAGAGTGAGTAAGGAGGATAGTGAGAAGGTTCCAGAAGAAGTTTTTGGGATGTTGGAGGAGTTTCAAGATATTGTTTCTGATAATGTACCTGAGGGTTTACCACCAATAAGGAAGATCAGTCATCAGATTGACTTGATTCCTGGAGCCAGTTTTCCAAATAAGACAGCTCATAGAATGCCTCTAGTAGAAAATGAGGAGTTGAACAAACATGTTCAAGAGTTATTGAGAAAGGGTTTGATACAGGAGAGTTTGAGTCCATGTGTAGTACCTGCAGTACTAGCACCAAAGAAGGATGGGGAGTGGAGGATGTGTATAGATTCCTGAGCCATAAACAAGATAACAATCAAGTACATATTTCCCTTGCCAAGGATGGATGACTTGGTGGATTGTTTGAGTGGAGCTCAGTACTTCACAAAGATTGATCTGAAGAGTGGATATCACTAGATTCAGATTCGAGAGGGAGATGAATGGAAGATGATTCGGATTTGAAGAGGGCCTGTACGAGTGGTTAGTCATGCCTTTTGGGCTAACCAATGCACTGAGCACATTCATGCGGCTCATGAACGAGGTACTAAAAGAATTTCTAGGAAGTTTTGTTATTGTGTATTTGGATGATATTTTGATTTTAGTAAGACGCTGGATGAGCATTTGATGCATATTCGTGAGAGCCTTTGAGAAGCTAAGAGAAGAGAAACCGCTTGATTAATCTAAAAGAAGTGCAGCTTTGTGGAAGAGGGATAGTGTATTTGGGTTTTGTTGTCTCGCCAGGCGTCTCAAGATGGACCCAGAGAAGGTGAAGGCTATTCCGGAATGGCCTACCCCAAGAAACTACCGAGGTGAGATCTTTCCATGGTTTGGCTAGTTTTATAGAAAGTTCACAGAAACTCTAGTATTTGTGGACCCTTGACCGGAAACAATGAGAGGGGATAGAAAAGAATTCAATTGGAGCACTGAGCGGCAGCCGAACTGTTGAAGTAGAAGGTACGAGCAACCTCGCTCTAGCCCTCCTAGATTTCAACAAGGTGTTTC
>VDFB02002163.1:0-17640 GCA_007258455.2 Sequoia sempervirens | reverse complement strand
AACAATGGTCTCTTTCTGCATGGATGATCCTCCATGAATAAATAAATAAATAAATATATATATATATATATATTTTTTATAGTCCGTGAATATTAAAACCCTTTGTTGTAGCAAGGCCAAAATCCTTAATCTATTTGTTGGTGCAAGAATGATCATTCTAAAGTCGTCCCACATTCTATCGAATTTTAGTAGAGATGAGAAATATGCCATGGGAGATTCATGGGTATTGTTGCTTGGCTAACCCGTAGAAGTAAGTGTCATAGAGGGGAGCCAGTGGGGTCAAGCATCTAATCATCCACTATAAGTAAGCGCAGCTAGAGTAAAATCCAAGTGGGAATTCAATAAATATAGTCCTACACAACCTAAGTTGTACATGCTTGATGTGTCTTTACCAATGTGTTTTTGAACCAATTTCAAACAAAAACATCACATGTTGAAAGTGAAAACCTTGATTCAGAAAAAAAACATTCATTGAAACAACCAAGTCTCTAACTGGAAAATCTAAAAAATCAAACAAATTTCCAACAAACTGTCATTTTCCTAGTTCAACGCATCTGCTGCGTCTTCTAGCGCATCCAATTGTTGTTATAGTGCATCTGTGCAAAACTCTAGTACATATGTCCTCTATTCCAATGCATATAGTCAATCTTTTAGCGCATCTGTGCATTTTTCCAGCACATTTACCCTCTATTATAGCTCATTTGTGCATTTTGTTGGCGCATCGACCCTTTGTTCTAGCGCATCCATACAATCTCATAGTGCATCTATGCAATTTTTTGGCACATTTGTCCTCTATTTTAGCGCATCTGTCAAATATTTTAGCACATCTGGGCTTTGTTTTAGCACATCCATTAAATGCAAAAACTCGAGAGTTAAACTTGTCCCTTGTTTCACAGTTTGAACCAAAATCTCATAATTTTCTCAAGTCCAAAATCATTCCTTAGGTACCTTAGAGTCTAAACTTGTTAAAATGACCTCTACAAATGGAATTCTCCAACCTAATCCAAGGTCTAACATCTCAAAGTGCCAAAATCATCAAACCTATCATACTTTTGATTATTAAGCCTAGTTTCATCATCAGGATTTATCATCCTCTCATCACAAAACAAAGCTAGATAGTCAAATCAAACTTAGTCTCATTAGAATTTGTCATTATATTTGACTTAGTTGTAATCCTTGGTACTCTTCCAAACTTAGATCAAAGTTTAGTCAAAACTATAAATACCTGAGTGCCCGGTTCAAAAGTCGGTTGGCTAAAACAAAACTGAACTTGAAATCAAAATACCTTGAAGATAAACCCCTGGAACCAACCACCAGGACTAAAACATCTAAAACTCAAAGTCAAATTTTTCAATGTAAAAAACTAGCGTCGGAGGCAAAAGATAATCCCTTTTTCCAAGTGGGATTCCGTAACAACACCGGAAGGAAGAAATAACCAGGAAGATATCCAACATAAGTTGAACAAGAGAACAACTCCTAAAATGCTTTAAAGTTACATTCACAAACAAACAACCCAATTTTGGAATCACTGAAAGTAATCCTCCAAAACAACCTGAAAAAGAAACCGAACAAGTGGTTGCCCTAACTCACCAAATGAAGAACCTTCAACAACAAATTCTCAATATGCAAAGAGGAACCTCAAAATGATACTTGATCCAAGACATTTGTCCATATTTGTTTGATCAAAGTATCCACATGATACCCTTTCCCAAACAGTGTGAATTCCCCAAGTATGACAAATACAACGACAAAATTGATCCAATAGACCATGTGATGGAATTTAGGACCATGAGTCTTGAATTTGCATATGAAGAAACATACTTAATGAGATTATTCCCATGAAGTCTAGGTGGAAAATGTCTTGAATGGTTCTCCAAATTCACCCCACCAATTAACACCTTTAAGGAATTGGTCAACAAGTTCATCACCCAATATTCTTACAATATTCAACATGACATCACCATGAAAGCTCTTTGCAACTTGAAACAAAAGAAGGGTGAATCGTTCCTTATATTTTTGCAAAAATGGAGAAGATTATTTGCACGATATTATTGTCCCGTAACCAAAAAGGAAGAGATAGAAATATTTATTGACAACCTCAATGATGATATGAGTTATAGATTGGAATTGCAATGTCCCCAAACCTTTGAAAAATTGATTGAAAATAGGATTAAAATTGAAGAGGCATTGGTCAAGAGAGGAGTCATCAAAATATACAACGAAAAAAACTCATCAAACTCCTCTAACAATTACAATAGTGGTGACAAACTAAATTTTTGGCAACGAAACAAGAATGTGGGAACCAACGATGGTGCAATTGAAAACAAAAATGCAAAACCTATGTTCAACTTAACCGTTGTTTCCGCCAAAAATAATCAAAACAACAACCCACCCAACAACCAAAATGTCACCCAAAGCAACAATCAAGGTAATGCTAGATCTAGAACACCATCATATCGAACATCCTCAAATTGAAGGAGGTTCACCCCTTTAGGACAATCATCAAAATCAGCATTGAAAGAACTTTTCAAAGCTAAAGTCATAACATTACCAGAGGCAAGAAATTGAGAACCACAAGTTAAGCCTCCATGCTGGAATGATGCTCATTTCTATGACTTTCATCACAAAAAAGGACATAAAACCAACAACTGCATGCAATTGAAGCACTTGATACAAGATTTAATTGACAACAAAATGATATTTGTAGAAGGACCCCAAACCAACAATGATCATGGAGTGTTCAAGAACCCTCTACCCAACTACGAAAAAGGGGAATCTTCTTCTTCAAATACCAAAGGAAAAAACATAAACTATGTCTATGAACCACCATTCTGCACATCAAAGTGGTTGATGATCAAACCCATGAAAAATTGGATCTTATTGCAAATTATAACTCAACAAATGATAACACCATCAAAAATGAACAAAACATCATTGCAATTGAAAACCATCACCATGATGTCAACACTACCTCACAACAAATCAATGTTATCAAAATCAGAGAGCAACAAGATAACACACCCGCCAATGCAATCACATGAGGAAAAGCCAAGGTAACATTGAAAGGAGCTACCCCTTCTACATCCAAATCAACTACTGTTATCCCTGCAAACCAATATGACATAGTGGATTAGTTGCAAAAGATACTCGCATGAATATCCATTTTAGAACTTCTCAAGATTTCACCTGCTCACAAGGAAATCTTGGAACAAGCTCTAGTCGCCACCATGATACCAAACAATCTAGAGGTTTGTCAATTTCAGACTATGGTGGGACATTTGACTGCACCACACTGCTTATCCTTTTCCAAACACGATGATGTATTTGTCAATCATCAACACAACATTTCCCTACACATTAAGGTCTTAATCCATAAACACCGCGTTAAACATGTTCTAATAGATGGAGGAGTTGGCCTGAATATCTGTACTTTGAAACTTGTCTGTGCACTAGGCTATTCAGAAAATGTTATTGATCCTAGAAGGAAAATCACAATAAAAGCATATGATGACGAGGAGAGATCTTCACAAGGGTTGATAGTGCTACCTATTCAAGTGGGGCTAGTTGTCATAGATATAGTGCGCCAGCCAAGTGTTAGAAAGAAAGCTAACCTACAATACACTAGAAGGCCTTTGATTCATGACATGCAAGCAAGGGCTTTAAAGAAATCCACATATCACCAAATGTCGAAGCTCCACGAATGTCGTGAAATCACCATTGCGCTTGGATCTCAAACAACCCCCAATACTGCGTGTAAAACCCCAGACAACCAAGATGTCGTTCACGTCGCAAGCTCCAACTCGTGGTTCATTAAATGCAAACAACAAATGCCCTTGTCAAAGCAGGGATAAAAAGGGGACCACCAAAGTTGGATATGACATCTAAGTGGATGCCAATCTCTCAAGTAAAGAAATTACATCAAATCTTACTCCACAAAATCAGGAAATTCAACTCGAATCCTTATCAAAACAAGTTGCCAAGATCCAATTGAAATACAAGGGCATCGTGGAATACTCATTTGAACAATCCTTATGTTTATCACAACTTTCATCTTTTCCAAAGTCATATGGGCAGCCATCAACATCTAGACAACAATCATCACAACACAATACACTCTTTGATGGAACCTTTGTAAGAGTAAGCACATTAGTGGATGAGTCAGACGACAAAGAGTTTTTAAACTAGTTATACAAAGACAAAGAATCATCACAAGCATCCACCTCAAGTGTACAAACAAAGTAGTATGGCAAAGGAAAGACAATCATGAAAAAGATGGGATGAGGGAAAAGGTCCTATTGGTAAAAGGAAAGAAGGCATCACAGAACCAATACAACCTATCATAATGCAAAGCCAAGGATAAAATAGGATTGGGGTATAGAGAAGAAGCTCGACAACAAGTCATTGAAAGAATCCTATAACTACAAGCTAGTGATGATCATGAAACTAATTCAAATGAATATGAGTGGGATTCGCTATCTAAAGAGTCTTGTCACAATAATGAAATTGATGTGGTACAAAATTATACACCCATACATGAGGAGGGTCAAATTTTAGGTTATAGACCAGTCGAAATAGGATCACAACATATTGATGATTCCAACGAAGACGATCAAACTCAGAGCAAAACGAATAATTCAGAGGAGAGTTACCTTATAGACATTGATTTTTCTATTGGATAATCCAAAAAAATTACCATTGGGACCCTTATTTCCTCTGACTTTAGGCAATCCGATGACTCCTTACCCCTCGTACATCCCAAACTCATAGATTGGGATCAAATTGAGCCATCGGACATCCCCATATTTTCAAATGACGAGGCCATTGTCAATTTCCTTTGTTTTGCCAATTGCGAAACAAATTCCACCATTGAACATCATAACGAAGCTTTCAACCAGGAGAGTGTCAAATTTTCTAGCTGCAAAATGAATAATACAAGAAATAGATCTGATGGTGAAAACCATTCAATGGTAGTATCATATCCAGAAAAAGTAAAAAAAAAAAGAGTGTATCCAATGACGAAAACCTCTTAGAGGCACTGAAGGATGGAAGATTTGACACACTCCCTAAACACTTTCAAGAACAATCTAAATTATTGGTTGAACCCACTCATTCTATCAACATCGACAATGAAGAAATAGTAAAGACTGTCCATCTAGCAAAATCCTTGACAAATCAAGAAAAACAGAAATTCATCAAATTCTTCACAGAAAGACAAGTCAATTTTGCTTGGTCATATGCCGACATGCCAGGGATTGATCCATACTCATCATGCATCACTTATCACTACCAGCAGGGGTAAAACCGGTCAAGCCAAAGTTAAGGAAAATGCATCTCCATATTGCCATATTGGTAAGGCAGAATTGAAGAAGTTATTGGATGTTGGGTTCACTAGACCAATTGACTATGCCGAATGGATATCAAACATTGTTCTTGTTTCAAAACTAGACAAAAGCATTAGAATATGCATAGATTTCAGGGATCTCAACAAAGCTTGTCCAAAAGATGACTTTCCCCTACCCAATATCGACATCATTGTTGACCTAACAGCAGGGCATGGCATGTTGTCACTCATGGATGGTTTTTTTGGCTATAATCAAATCAAAATTGCACTTGAGGATCAAGATAAGACATCCTTCACATGTCCGTGGGGAACCTTTTGTTGGAACGTCATGCCATTTGGGTTGAAGAACGCAAGAGCAACTTATCAACATGCTATGATGACAATCTTTCATGATATGATGCACACCTTCATGGAAGACTATGTGGACAATCTGTTAGCCAAATCATACACCAAAGGACACCTAGAGATCCTATATAAAATATTTACTAGGCTGGAAAAGTTCAATGTATGATTGAGCCCAAAGAAATGTGTGTTTGGGGTGACTTCAGCCAAACTCTTAGGATATATAGTTTCATAAAATGACATTAAGGTAGATCCTACAAAGGTCAAAGCCATCATGGAGATATTGCCACCCAAGAACATCAGTCAACTATAATCTCTGTAAGGGAGATTCCAATCAATCTAAAGATTTATCTCACAACTGGCAGATAAGACCCATCCTTTCACTCGCTACATAAGAATGTATCTTTCTGATGGGATGAGAAATGCGAAGGAGCCTTCAACCAATTAAAACAATATCTAATGAGTCCACCTATCTTGATACCACCAACAAAAGGGAAGCCACTTTTATTGTACATAGCAACAATTGAGATATCATTGGGAGCCTTGTTAGCACAGGAGGATTCAACAGGAAAAGAAAGGGCAATCTATTATATCAGTAGAACCTTAAATGGCTATGAGATCAATTACACCTTCATTGAAAAGGCTTGTCTAGTAGTAGTGTTCACTACCCAACAATTACGACACTACATGCTCACCCATACCATCAAATTGATAGCCAAGATAGATCCACTAAAATACCTTCTTAGTAAAGCTAATCTAACTGGAAGACTAGCTAAGTGGGTCATGATCCTGAGTGAATTTGACATCCAATATGTTGATAGGAAGGTAGTCAAAGGACAAGCAATCACAGATCAATTGGTGGAAGCACCATTGCAAGACAATCATCCAATGAACATTGAGTTTCCAGATGTTGATGTCCTAACAGTATCCACACACCAATGGGTCTTGTACTTTGATGGCTCTTATACACAACATGGATCAGGTGTTGGAATCTTATTTATCTCACTACAAGGACATACCATTCCAGAGTCCTACAGACTAATTTTCCCTTACACCAATAACACAACCGAATATGAAGCCTTGATCATCGGAATCAAAGTAGCAGTTGAGTGGAAGATCATATAGTTACATGTCTATGGGGATTCACAACTAGTCATTAATCAGGTAAATGATGATTATCAAACAAAGGACGACAAGTTGATGCCTTATAAAAGAATGGTTGATGACTTCAAAAAGTACTTTGTGGAAATAAGATTTGAGCAGATTCCTTAAAGCGACAACAAAGCCATTGATGCCATGGCGACCATTGCTTCTCTCTTGCAGATTCCTGAGAAACGAGCCCGTTACGAGTTCATGGTGGAACTTCTTCAACCATCAACAACTTAATCGAATTATCTATCACTTAAAGTGGCAAAATTTCCTGCTCTCATGCTGAAAGCAGCGCTATTCGGGCACAACCAGCGGCAAACCGAAGACTTCGATAATCAAAGGCGCAAAATGGGATATGGCTGGAGGATGCAGACCAGCTAATGAACAGTTTGGGATGGCGGGCGCAGACCATAGCGAAGTCTGGCGCACCACAAATGCCAGTTTCGCTTTCATGAGGCCGGAAATATTTGTTTGGGATATTCTTGGCCAGGCTATGGAGAGGATTCTTTTTTAGGTTCCTCAAAATGCCAAAGTCAAATTCCTCATGGAAATCCCATCCGCGCACTAAGGTCACGGGGAACTTGACCACGCTGACGCTGAAAGCCTTTGTTAGTGGGGATTAGACCTTGTGGGGAAAAATCATCCATCTTCATCAAATGGACACAAGTTCATTATCACAGCCACTGAGTATTTCACGAAGTGGATCGAAGCTATCCCTCTAACCGCCATCACAAGAAAACAAATCTCGTCCTTCATTCTGAACTACATATGTCGATATGGTATCCCTCAATTCATTATCACTGACAATGACAAACCTTTCAAAAATTAGGACATTGATGAACTTTGTGAGAGGTTTAACATCCAACATTGGTTTTCTACACCATATTATCCTCAAGGAAACGACCAAGCAGAGGCCTCAAACAAAACCATCATGAAAATCTTGAAGAAAATTGTCAACGATGTTGGATGTGACTGGCATTTTCAATTGAATGCTACTTTGTGGGCTTATCAAACCAACATCTACACCCTGATAGGAGCTACACCATATGCTCTAGTCTATGGATCAGAAGCCATTCTACCTATTTAGGTTGAGCTACCATTACTCTGGGTGTCACTAAGAGGGATCATTTCATATGAGGATTATAAAGTGTCTAGATGGGATGAACTGTTGGGATGGGCGTTGCAGGCAGGATCTCTTTAGGAACCATCTTTGGGACTGTTGACTCACTTAGGAAGTGATGGCCTGTGGGAAAGAGCTGGAGGCAGGGACACATTTGTGGACCCTTGGGCTCCAGGCATAGTGGCACAGGAAAGCCAGAGAGAAAGGAGAGGAGGCCAAGCTACAGATTGGAGCCACTGGGTGCTCTGGATCTGAGGCCAGGAGATTTAATGTTGGAGAGGTTGTTGGCTGATGGGCAGCAGCACTCTTCAATTGCTCATTGGTTGAAGCCAGAGATCTTGAAAAAAAATACAAAAATAGAGAGACTTTCATGCTGCCAGAATATGGTTGCGTTCTGATGACGGCACCGGGTAACCAAAAACCAGACTCGATTAAAACTCCAAAATTGCAGCCAATATTGAAAACATATCATCTTTTATTATGTCGGTCGCCTATCAACTTGAGCATGTCTACCATTCGCTTTCACCATTCATCTACCTATCATCGGAAAGCATCATGTACATATCCTAGTATCGCGGTTGTGTCTCACCCTAGACTGGGGGAAAATCTTGAACTCATTAGGGGCAATAAACCTCGAGCTTGAACCAATAGACAAACAGTAGTAGGGAAAACACAATAAACATGATCATAGTGCAACTCAACATTGAACATCAATCACCATCAGAAATGCATCGAACATTCAAATCAAAATAGCCAAATCAAACCAAAAGAAAACTTCAAATGGATGATGTTGCTTCTAAATCATGGGTTTATCACATTAAACATGAATGTTCAATTGTTATACTTTGATTTTTGTTATCATATCTCTGGAGCCCCTCAATGATGTATCAAACTAGAGGAGCCAGGAAGGAGTATGATTTTTCTTTGTCTATTGTTTGTGAGTTGATCATTATTACTGTGCAAATTGTCATGGGACGTGCTCTACAAAGTATCACTAATGACATTCTGAATTTGCATAGGAAAACGGTTAACTCTTGTCTGTTTACACAAGTAATACTCAAGTCATCTCAATTAATTATACTTAGATGCTTGTGTTAACTTGCACTATCAAACATCATGAAAGTAGTACTCAGGTCATCATGTTCTAAATATGCCATCGATGCTTGTACTCACTTTCAACATTTTAAAGTCCCAATGATGATAAAAAATCACAACAAATCAGCTGTTACAAATGACAACTATGGCATATGAGATCTACATGGCTAGAGTAGATTGCATCCATGATAGTTTGCATCTATATTTATGGGATTTCCAAAGCTGCAACAATGATTTTATCTCTTGCACTAATGGATTGAGTACTTGACATTACCAAAAACACATCAGTTGCATCACCATTTGCATACATTAGAAAACATTATCACATCATTCATCCATCCATGCATCACATCATAATATTTGCATCAGAAAACACAAAAAAGACGTTCATCACATCTCATTTACATAATCAAAATCATTTCATATTGTTGCATTAAGAAAGTGATTCACTAAGCTTAAATGAGTGAGTCTCTTCAGATTTCCAAAAGAATTAGTAAATATGTTAGGTTTTGTGAAGCTTAACTTAACAAAGAATCAACTGACGACAACCTTCCCACGACTCTTGGAAGTTGGATAGATTCACTCAATTAAGCTTAAGACCCTAGAAGTTTTGAAGCATTACAAACTCAGTTAAGCATAATCATTTGCATTACATAACCATATCATTACAAAACATCATACATCATTTATATAATCATTACATCCCATTATCATTACATCCATACATAATCAATATGAACATCACATATCATCACATCTCATTGGCATAATCAAATTCATCTCACATAGTATAAAATATCATTTACATAAATCCATAAAGCATATCACATGATCACACATTATCATATCATTCTTACATACATCACATAATCATCACATAGCATAAATCATCATTTGCATAAAACCACAAAGCATATAGAATCATCCATCATCATCACATAGACATCATAATCAGATAGAATTAGGTACCATCGTACGACCATTTCACATAACATTCATCCATTCATTACATTATTTATTTGCATCAGAAAAGAATAAAAACATCAAATACATCACATATCATTGGCATAATAAAATCCATCCCATATATCATATAGGCATCATTCATAAATCATCATAGAATCATAACACATCAGTTGCATCATCATTTGCATCCATAGCATATCATCTCATCAGGATCATCATCATAAACCTATAAATTCAATGCATCCATAACATATCATCATCATCATAACATAGAAATTAAATGCATCAAAGCCATCCATCATCATATAACATCATATAAACACATAGATCATAATCATCGCCGCATATCAAATAACCACAAAATCATAATGTCAAAGTGTACAAGGATATCCAAAGGTATGAGGAGATACATCAATATTAAAAAATGGCAGTGTATCATAAAGTTTGACAACAAGAAGAATATCATCAATGTCTCAACTGAATAAAGAGTGTATACATGTCCAGAAATACATCAAAAAATCATAAATTGGAGCTATGTCATGCTCCCCCCAGATGGTGCTGGCATCCTAGGGCCAGTACCTCCCCCTCCACCTGACGAACTCGCACCAAGATCTCTCTGATCTCCAAGAAATGGCTGCATAACACCCATGCTAACAGTCTGAGACTGAGACCTCCCTGACCGAGACTAGGCAAAGCTCTCTCGCCACTCTGGAGGAACCACATCATGATACTGACCTCTGTAGAACTTGGCCTCTTGTATAATACAACAGACCTCTCTGGAATAATATGAGGTACCGACAGCTTCCATAGCCCATTGTAGCCTCTTAGTGATGGCCTCGACCTACTCCACCCGTCGTCTCAGGGCATCCATCTCAGCAGTCACTATGGTGATCTGCCCCTGCACCTGTACCTATGCAAGTTGGTCATGTACCTGCTACCTAGCAACATCCCTCTCAATGGTCAAAGTTTGTACCTATCCTTGTGCCTGTATAAGTAGAGCCTACACCTGCTATAGCTGACCTTGTAAGTTCTTGACCTATACCTGGAGTGCGGTAATTTGTGTCTACTATTATGGTGAGGGTAGTCGAACCTCCACATGTCGCCTCTTGTGAGGCACTCTCATCTCACCAAACTCTATCCTTGGTCCTCTACCACGCCCATCACTCTCCTCATCATCGCCATCATCGCTGCTATCCCCCTCCTCACTACTCTCCTCCTCCTTCCCATGCTTCCTCCTATGCATCCTCTCTCTGTCGCCTTCGCCCATGACCTCCTACCTCACCCTCCACTAACAATGGTGCAAGCTCATTTGGAATCATTATCCGTTGGAACGAATGCGTAAGCATGTACATGGAATAATTTGTTGATATTGGCACATCGGTGATCTCTGGATGCACCTCCCAAATGATGGTCAGTAACACTTGATAGTGCTCAATAGCTACATCATAAGACAAACACGACCCCCACTCTGTCGCATCCTGTCACCGTTGTGCATAATGGGCTACCCCTTGGGGCATGGCCTGAAACTGACCATATTGTCTCAGAACTCTTAGTAGCATGAATCTCTCAATGATGAAGCGATTTCGACCAATCAGATACATCGACTGAAACAAATACAACATCTTTGTGTCATCCTCGAGCCACTGCTCACAATCAACATATGGTCGCCATACCACTGCCTCTAGATCATCCAGTGCCCTCCTCCAATACTCCAACTTGCCCAACCTAGGCTGAGCAAGTCGACCTACATAGATGTGAACATAGGGCCTCAAGGCTGGCCTTTGTCTGTCTCCCATGGGCTGACTAGCTACTATATGCTCCCAGGCCCAAACCTGGAGCAATGTGACTCTTGTTGATAGACTAGCCCCACACACATATACCACCTGGTGCAAATCATGGTAAAGATGGGCTAGCATACAACAACCCCATGCATATCTCATCCCATGCACAATCATACCCTCTAAGATCCTTCCCCATCCAACTGAGAGTCCCTTTGACCTGCGGTTAGGACAAAGGAACCCTCCAATGAAACCAACTAATACAGATGACAAAGTAGTGTATGCATCGACCATATCCCTCCACAGAATATCATAACCACTGATCGTATCATCCTAAAATACCTAGCACAACGCATTAGTCCCGCCCTACTCATGTGCATCATATATAACAAGCTCTCCCACCACAGGAATCTGCAAAATACGATATACATCCTTAGGAGTCACTGTGATCTCACCAGTGGGAAAATGGAAAGTGTTATGCTCACTATGCCATCTCTCAGCTAAGGCTGCCAATAATCCCCTATTGATCCTAATCTGGGGCATATCAATGAGAGAGGATAACCCACATCGTGTAATAATAGTTGTCTCAGGCTGTGTCAAATGGTGGATCAAATCCCAAGTCCTCAGGAACCACTCTCTGATCTGTAAACTAGTCAAAGGCTCCTATCATCAAAAAATTGCAAGCCAATCCATCAATCAACCAACATCAACTAACATCAATAAATCAATCCAAATTAATCAACCTATCAATCTAATCAGCACTAGTGAGACTTTGATCAAATCTCGTGAGCATCAATCTATCATTCAACCTCGCCTATCATGAGGTGTATCAAATAAATCAACTCAACCTCGCCTATCATGAGGTTTATTAAATCAATCAAATAAACCTCGCCTATCATGAGGTTTATCAAATTAAGCAGCTCACCTATCATGAGATTCATCAATCAAATCAACCTCGCCTATCATAAGGTATATCAGATCAATCAATCTATAATTGATCCTCGCCTATCATGAGGTCAATTATCATCATCCTATCATTGAATCTCACCTATCATGAGATCAATGGACATCTAACCTATCAACATCATCAATCATCATCAAATCATAGACTGATGCGATCACACATCATCAAAATTAACCAATGTGCTAGAATATTCTTTCTATGCGCTAAAAAACCTTATGCGCTAGAGAAATCCATCAATGCGCTAAAAAAAAACCTTCAATGCATTGAATTACTCTATGCGCTGAAACATTTCATCGATGAGCCGGAACAGAGTCCCAATGTGCCAAAGTACCTGATGCGCTAAACCATTTAATCAATGCGCTAATCTAATATCCCTATGCGCTAAAATAGTTCATGATTGCACTACTTTGGGTCATCTATGCGCTACTTTATCCTATGCGCTATTTCATTTATCCTATGCGCTACATCAATAACCCTATGTGCTAGACTAGTCAATGAGCTATAATAGTCTATGTATGTGCTATTTCGGTCTCCTAATGCACTAAAATGTTTTGAAACTGAATTCAAATGAAAAAGGGAGGGTAAAACATAATGCACGAAATAAAAGGCAATTTTCGGGGTACTCACCAGAGGTCCGTACGCTGCTAGGCGGTTGTGCTACCTGACTCACTCGAACTGGTGCATGTGGTAAGGGATCACCATTCTGCTCCAAGTTGCTCAATCACTCTCACTCACAAAGCTTTCAAATTGCAAAATGCACAAATAACCTTTCTAATAAACTTTTTAACCTTTTAAAGGTTAATTAAGTGGCATTTTATGGGGTTGTTTTATTTTTATTTTTTGAAGGGGCCTTAATTAATCAGATCATCACCTGGTGGCTTATACATCATTTTTCAGGAGATAAATCGTTTCTGATGCATAAAATTTTGAGATCATCATCAAATCATCAAAAATTTCTAAAAATCCTAAAAATTCCAAAATTCATCGATTTATCTCCCGAGGGGGCATATATCCATCAATATCTGAAAATCAATGTCTGGGGCATCAATTTTTTTTTTGACATCAGTATCAATTTTTTCTTTGAAGTAACGTGTAAACACATTACTTCAAAGAGGGGCAAAATTTGTGTGTGAAATGTGGGAATATCTTAATAAATCAACACAAACCTTAATGAAACGAATTATATCAAAGATTTGAAATAAATAAACTACTCTATTTTGTAGTTAAACAAATCTTTTAAGAACGTCTCATTGTCCTCTATTCCCAAGGATTTATTAAACCATTTGGCCCTCAGATTTTGGTTGTTAAAATGACAACTTAGGAAATGAGATAATATTCAACATGCAAGCCAATTAAGTTTCTACATGAAACTATACGATGGAAAGGATAATGGATACTATGATGAATGGGTAATGGTGTTAGATTATACAATGTAAATGCTATGATATGAAACTAGGATGATTCTACATATGCTCAAATGCTAACTATGAATATGTTAATCTAAAATGCAACTATGATGCAAAGGATGACATAAAATGCAACTATGAAACAAAGTGTGATTCTAAGATCTAAATACGATGCAAAACATGATATGAAATGTAACTATAAGACTCCAAAATGCTCCAATGCTCAAATGATATTCTTGCATGATAACTCTACTCAAATGTGGATGCAAAGTACAATGGCAAAGGGTTGTATTTATAGGTTTTTTCCAAGCATCTTGTGATGTGGCAACGATCGACGGTCCAGATTCAAACAAGAGGAATGAATGGTGGAGATGGAGAGAATCAAGAAGGTGTCCCCTTGACCAAAGAAAACATGCCAAATGTATGGAGGAATCTCTTGACCAAATCCAACATGCCAAATGGATGGAAGAATAAAGTTTGGGAAGAAAAGACCATGTGTTTGAAAATTTGGTTGAAGAAGTGTGTGAGGAATAAGCCATGTGTTTGAAAATAATTCTAATTTTAAAAATAGAATTATTTAATTTCATGTGACCTTGGTGAGGTGGCATACAAATTTGTAGACATGTGCTTGAATTCCTAATTTGGGATTAGTGAAACTTAATTAAATAAAACAAGCTTATGAAATTTGTTTATTTAATTAAATTAGAAGAATATGATTTTAGATTTGAAGAATTAGAAAATATGAACAATATAAATAAATTGAGAATTTATTTATACGTAGTCAAATATTAATTAAAGAACTAGTATTTAATTAATTAGATGTCATGATCAATTTTAGGTGTATACAAGACTATCAGGAGGAAAACCGAATTCAGTCAATGACTGATGAAGCCACAAAACCTCTTGGTTGGCCAAAATCATTACATGATACTTAACCTTTGTGGATGATAATGCAATAACATATTGCTTCTTGCAATATTATGTAATGGGGATAGAACCAAGGCAAAAAACAAAGCTAAAAGTGGACTTCCTATCATTGACATCACCAACCCAATCTAAGTCAGTGAAGCCAACTATTCAAGAATCTCCTAATGTATAGTGAATACCATAATGTGAAGTACCTTGAATATATCTCAAAATACGTTTGGAAGTTTTCCAATGACTCATGTGGATCAGGTGAGAATCTATTGAACATAGTGTTGTCATTGATGTCAAAGTGTTGCAGAATGTCACTAGTGTTGTAGATTGTCATTGATGTCAAATATGTGTAATTTTGGTATATCAATTTTATTAGTTGTTGATGTTGCAGAATGTTAATGTTATCATTGTTGAAGAAGGGAAACATGGGAATTATGGATAGATATGGTATTGGTGTTTCTGAACTATGTCTACTATTTTTGTGGAAGTCTATAAATGTTTACAGTAGTTTTCTATAGTTTGCTACTCAAAAGCATAATATGTATTTTACTGAACTGTCATCATATTTCATACCACATTCTACCACTATTAATAATTATGCATTACAGTTTGGAAGTTAAGCAAGAATACTCGTGAAATATCCTATTATATAGATTTAGCAGATTTGAGTTACAGAGCTGTAAGATAGAAGTGACAAAGTTAAGTTTGTATTTGTTAGTTGACTGTTTACAATGTTTAAGTGTTTGTGCTAGAGAAGGTAAGTGTGTGCCAACTGGAGAAAGCGTGTGAAGGTAAAATAGGATCAATTAAGATCGTGGTTGGAAGTACATGATGTTATCTTACACCGACAATAACACATTTGATTTAGGACCGATCCAACCACACGTTTCATATCATTTTGAATTAAGGTCTATTCTTAGATGACATGGCAAATTGAGGATGGTGTTAAAGGGTTCTAGATTGACATACAATATTGTTAAAATGATGAAATATATATATACACACACATATTGTTGACCATTTTCATGTATGTAGTGTTGTGGAGTGTCTATGTGAAAAATGTATATGGAAAATGATATGCAAGTAGAAAAGAGAAATCAAAGAAGTTGAGCAAATTGAGATGTGTTTTTGTTGATGCAAAGTAGGTTGAGTGGAAGCAAATACATATTTATTTCTATAATATGAGGTTGAAGCCTCTTAATCTTAGTTGTTGCTAATGGCTGAGTTGGTGCTCATGGCTAAGTTGGTGCTCAGTTAAGGGGGTTGATGTCTCTTGTAGGTTGGTGCTTGTGAATTCATTGTAAGGGGATTGGTGTCTCTTGTAGGTTGGTGCATTTGAATTCATTTTAAGGGGATTGGTGTATCCTATTGGTCGGTACCTACAAATTCATTGTAAGGGGATTGGTGTATCTTCTAAGTTGGTGCCTACAAATTCATTGTAAGGAGATTGGTGTCTCCTATAGGTTGGTGCCCGTGAATTCATTGTAAGGAGATTGGAGTCTTCAATGGCTTGGTTCCCATGAAAATTTGTACATTTCATATTTTCTACGATGTTGGATTTGGATAGTAGATCTAAGCATCTTTTCTCATCATGGTTTTTCCTTATAGGTTTCCACGTAAATATGGTGTTCTCTTGTGTGGATGCGTTCATTAATTGCATTGTCATTGATATTTTTTCATGATATTATGAATGTAGTGGTTTAAAGTAAAAAGTATTAAATATTGATTCACCCCCCTCTCGGTATTTGTATTTTTAACATAATTGAGAGACAAGACCAATCACAAAAGAAATTCCAAGATGTGAATGTGTGAGGTACAAAAGATTGCCAACTAGCTACTTGTATAATGTAGCATCTATTGGAGTAGTAAAAATGGAAGACAATACGACACCTAGCTAAAATGGTGTGGGAGAAAGCTTGCAATCAAGAATGCCAAGTCTTTGAAGCATGTAAAGAGCATACTTTTGCTGAAATATGGAATTCCCATCTAAAGATTGAATAACTTATAGGCCAAGAAAGTAGTGCAAAATATCAAGATCTGTCATCTCAAACCACTCCATCAAAGCTTGTTGAACACTTTGGATCATGGAGAATGAACCAACTATAAGGATCAAATCATCCATATATAGCACAAGGATCAAAATATCACCCTCCTGTCATTGAATGTATACCATGGGATCAAAAGTGTGAAGCCAAAACAAAGAAAAAAAGTGTCCATCTTCTCATACCAAGATCGAGGTACCTGTTTGAGACCATATAATGAATGGAAAATCCTACAAACAAGTGAAAATTCCCAAAAAAACATGTGGCTACTCCATATAAATCTCCTCATGAAGATCATTGTGAAGGAAAGTACTCTTCACATCCATTTGGTATATTGTCCATCCCTATGAAGTTGCAAGTGAAAGTAAAAGGTGAAATCAATCTTGGAAACATGGGAAAAGGTCTCAAAATAGTCAATATCTTTGACCTAAGAGAACCTCTTTTCAACAAGACAAGCATTTAACTTATAAATAGAACCATTTATAGCATATTTGATATGGTACACCCACTTGTACCAAA
>VDFB02002160.1:0-30116 GCA_007258455.2 Sequoia sempervirens | reverse complement strand
TGACCATTTCATTGAAGAAACTCTCTACAACTTCTCAGGCACAACCATGGCAGAAGCATCAACATCTAGTAGAAAGGTTGGAGCCTCATCTAAAAGGTCAAGTTACATTGATATCTTTGGCAGGAATTCATTTTCCAACACCCCAATGCCAGAAGAACAACAGTTTGAGTATACCAAATCAGTGCAACTGGATAATCGTGTCATAAAAGAGGTGGTTCAGGATTTCTTCGATAACATTTTTGACCCAAATTTGGTGACTAACCCTAAAGGCCTTAGTGATGGGACATTCTAAAGGATGATGCAACATGGGTCATCTAAAATTTTTGCATCTCATCTTTGGAATTGTGGTTTACCACAGTTCATGTTGCCCATCCTACACCCATGCCCAAAGCTAGTAGACATATGTGCCAAAATATTCAACAGAGATACGAGAGTTATTGTTGGTAGCAAAATCAAGGTTACAATTTCTACAATGGCCATAATGGATATGTTGTGTATCCCTACAATTTGGGGCACCAAACACTTTGATGAGGAAGAGATGGAAAATTTCTAACAGGCTAGAACCAAGAAGGGAAGCTTTTATGAGGATGATATCAAGGAAAGACCAGAGAGAGGTCACTTTCTCTTTCCTCTTGTGCATAGAAAATTCAAGAAAGAAACATAGTCTATTTTCTCAATGTTGGCCTGGATTTATGACCTTGATGATGATGATGAAATCCATCCTTTTCAGATGGGCCTAGATTTTATGCTTAAAAATGAGAAAATTTAGAAGTACTATGATTTTGTTGATGTAGTAGCTAAAGGGATGCTAGAGCGATTGAGGACCTATGATATTGAATATAAATTTAGGTATTCTTCTTTCTTGGTTCACTTGATTTTGCATCAAATTTTTGAGTTTCTAGAGAGAAGTTTGTCATTATCTAGGTTTGATGTAAAAGGTTTATATATCAGCCAATTTCAATATGGACTCATGTACTTTCAAAAACATTGGGATTACTACTGGTTTGTGGATTATTTTATGAGGCCAATATTTCAAGATTTTCTCCCATCATATGGGCCATTTCTCTCCTGAGGTCCTACAATGGATGAAGGTTTCACCGATCCTAGTGGATTATTTCCTAGGTGAAGATTTTACTTTTATCAGATTCCATGGTATCATCAGCGAGCCTTTCAAACTCCCCAAATTTGTAATGGACAAAGTTTTTTCTTTAGAGGCATGTCATCAGGTATCCCTTGCCAAAAATGTCTATGACATTAGAAGGCATAAGATGGGGATTTACTTGACCCCCCTTAGCATTGCCAACAATCAAGTGACATCGGGGAAGCAAAAGGAAGAGGGTGAGCTTACAAATAAACTGGAAATATTCAGTTTGGTTCAAATTTGTGATACGCGGGACTACAATCTAGAAATGCACCTCTAGACGTTGAAACATGAGAGTTGGGAGTATTTTGAGTCAAGGAAAAATCTGACTCAGGAAGGACTAGAAGTATACATCGACTTGGCTCGCATACCATTCAAATGACCAACATGGCTAAATTTCTATGTTGTGCAGGTGGAGTATTAGAAGAAAATATCAATGGGTAAACCCCTCAGCACACAATTGAAATGTAAGGGATGGTTAGAAAGGAAGAAGGAAGATTTCTAGAGATTCTAACAAGAGATGAGGTGCCCCAATACCCTGTTTAGAGATTTACGACCACATGATGAAATGTTCGATGAAGTTTATGACATAGAGGATGATAACAACAATAGAAATTTAAAGACTAGTGATGAGAGAGACTAGGAGGAGCTTCTGAGTCATGCTTCCCGGCCTCAAGAATTAGATAAAAGAAAAGGATCGAGGAAAAAGGACTCATAAGTCATGTCCTTCGTCAATGCCTAAACCAAAGGGAAAAGCACCCAATGGTCCCCAGGAAGGTCCATTATGGTTGTTGAAGGCCAACTTTTGGTAGGATCGGCAGCCAAAGGATCATAATTAACTAGTTCCAATTATAAAACTTGAAGAGATGAGTCTAAGATCTAGGTGGACCCCACACATCATTTAGAGGAGAAGAAGTGGAGTTTGCTCTGCAAGGAGTTTCGACTACCACAACCTAGATAAGTTTCGCTCCCTCTCTTCTTTCTGCTTTTGCCTCTCTAGTTACACCTTTGCCCCCATTTGTGGAGAGGAGTCCTCCGTCCACGGACCCCGATCTTATGGTCCTTAATGACCATTTTCAACAATGAACCTTGTGAAGTAACCCCACACACCAAACGAGCAACATCCGCTTCAGCCGTTATTGATTCTTTGATTTCCCTATCAAGGGACCCCATTGAAAGAGCTGAAACATCCATGTTGCTTGTTACTCTAGGTCCATCTAATTTTGGGAAAATGTCTCTCCTTCTACCCATTTCTCTTTTCACCCCGACTGGTTTTCCCCTTACCTAATCTCAATTTGGTATCCCACCATTTTCCATGATAACACTCCCATTTCCCTCCCTAGATGCTCATACGTCCAAGGTATCTCCTTTCATCACCCTTTTTGGTTTTCCTCCAAGTGCTTCCATTGTTGTACAAATCATTGATACCCCACAGAGTCTCCAAAAGTATTTTGATGCAACCAAGCAGGCCCGACAGGCCAAAAAGCATAAACGACAGTTAAATAACACCACACAACTGACTAAGTTAAGAAGATTGAAGCTTCATTCAATGAAGAACAAAATTCCCTACTAATCACTACCATTAGGCTGCTCGTGTCCAAGCTCAAGGGAAAAATACAGATGGAATATTACGACATCAAGGCCATGGGTCTAGATTTAAATGAAACTTGCTCGCACGATAAGGTGGTTCTAGCTAAGGCCACCTAGAAGGTGGTATATGTAGATTATGAGAGGCTGGTCGAGAGACTGAAGAAGCATGAGGTAGAGTTGATAAATGTAAGGGAAACAGTGAGCAGGTTGTAGAAAAAGATCAAGGCCAGAGATGTCAAGATGGCCTGCATAAGACAGATGCAAAATGAACAAGGAGAAGCAACCAAGTTGGTTGAAGAAGCCCAACCCAAGGTGAATAGGTTCAATTGTATGTTGAAATTGAAAAGCTAAGAGTTGAGCTTGCTATTGAGCACTAGACAAATGCAAAGCACCAATGTACTCAGGAAAACATACAAAGAGAGCTAGACGATGTCCAATCTCAAGCTTCCCATAATCTACAAAAATCCCGGGTGGAAGCGGAAAGGTCAAGACAAGAGAAACATGAGATCTTGTTTGCTCTACAGGCTCACGACCAAGAGGTCGAGAGATTAAGCTTTGAACTAATAAACGTCGTCCAAGAGAATAATTAGATGGAGGAGAAAATAAGAGAAAAGGAAGCTCAATTCCACTAGGAGTTAACTACTACACAAGGGTTTGGAACGCTCCCGATATTGAAGAGTTTGATATCTACACACTAGGAGAGGATCATAGTTGTGGTTTCCATTCTTAGGTTAGCTCTACAATTCTTAAGGGATGCTCAGGAATTAAATGGAAAGGTTGGCTCGGTGGCCAACCAAATCCTACAGATATATGCTCCCCAAGTAGCAGAATCAGGGTGAAATCACAATACTGTGTCTCACTTTTTGCCCAAGATGGACATTTACATCACTATTTTTAATTGAATCTTCATCTTCTAAGACCTATAGTAGCTAAACCATAAAGAATTTGAAGATGATGTGAACTAGTGATTTGTGGAAATTTGTGTGTAGATTTTAATTTTATTTTTTTTTCAAATTTTCAAAATAAATCATGAATCTTTCAACATCTCCTTTAATAACTAGTTTTAGATAGAAAACAACATTTTCAAAAAGTAACGTTTGTGTCGTACAACATAACTTTTTTTCTATAAAGGATTAAATTCTAATTTTGGAATATAGATTATCAACATCAATATCTAGGGAAAGGATATTTTTTCATAATTTTTTGATGCATATTTCTTTTTAAATTAATTTTTGAAGTCATTGTAACTATAATTTGGACATGTGTGTGTGTCGTACAACCTAAATTTTTGTGTATGTACTAAAATCCAATTTTTATTTTTTGGGTAAAACATGGAAATAAATATCTAGGGAATGGGTATTTTTTGAATTTTTTTTACAATGGTTTACTATTTTTCCACCTCTACACAACAAAGAGCTTCATATTCAGAGAAAAACTTATGTTTAGTAAAAACTAAAAATTAAATACATGATAAAATGAAAATATATCAAACCTATACTTGTTGGAAAGCTAGTTTCAAGGGCTACAATATTGAAAAATATAATTTTTAAATGATGTTATTTAATCCCTTAAAAGGTAAAGAAAAAGTGGTTTTTTACTAGCATTTTGATAGCTATGAAGGAGACTCCATTGTGGGTATGATTTAATACTATAGGGGTTCTATCCAAGGGGGTTTGATCTAAGGGGGTCTTATCTATTCCTCTTCAATTAAAACCATTTAGATGGAGCCTCTCAAGACTTAAATCATTAGTTTTTTCTAAAAATAGTGATTTTAGGAAAAAGTCAGCACATCCCAAATTTGAGACACAATATTGTGGCACCACCCATCACAGACTTTGATTTCCATATTGTGTGTGGCCACTGACAAGGACGTAAGAAGTGTACGGATTTTGGATCAAAGGTTTGCCTCAAGCAAAGCAAGGAAATTCATCAATTGCCACAAAATTGCAGCAAATTTAAGCAAATAACTCTAGGTAGTGCTGAACAAAAAGGTCTACGAAATCTGAAAGGATTTCAATGTTATGATTAGCTACAGTTTTCCTCCCCTTTCGTAACCAAATGGAGAGGTGTTATAAGTTGATTAGATCATGGAGGCAATCAAACAAAAGGTATGAACTTCTACAGAACTCCCAGGTTTAAGCCCGACGCCCATTGTTGGTGAGATTGAGTATGAGATCTTTCCCCTTTCCCACCTCTATTACTACCTTGGGGCTATTTCAACTAGATGGGGAGCCATTTCTTTTAAGGAATTCTTTGAACTAGATCAAGTGCACACAGTATTTCGTGCTCTCATATGGCCTACTACTTTGGATTGGGAGGTGCAGCATTTTGCTTTCCTCAAGCTCTGGGAATTACCAAAGCTCTAGGTTTGTTCCTCTACAAGCCAAGGCCGCCTATGAAAACATTTTTCAGAAGTTAAAGTTTGTAGAACACTGCTTCTTTCTAGCATATTGTTTTAACTCAAACTATTATTGGATTGGCATCCGACCTTTTTTTTTAAGTTCATTTGATACTAAAGTGTGAATTATTTTGGAGAAATATTTGAAACTACGCATGCTAAATTTCCTTTGTTAATTTCTTTCTTTATGTTTCGTTTAGAATAAAAGCACTGTGTTAAGTTTAGTTTGATAATTTGAGTAGTTTATTTTCATGCTATAAGCTTATATGATATAGTAATAGCCTGTGGGAATTGGATTATGTCCATTGAACTTCTCTAGTTTCTTTAAGGGTTATTGTTTCCTCATATTATGTTGTAAAAAGAGGAAGAGTTTATGCAATTTTTGAATGTTTTTCTAATAACTATTGGAACTTTTATGCTTGATTAGACCCTAATGAGCACTTCTTGTGGGGAGATTTGAAAGACTACATTGTGCTTGTATTTAGCCTTTGTTACTCATTCTCTTCCCAACAATGGAGGGTTGTGGCATTATGTGTCTATTATATCATTCATAGGAGAAGGATTGAGTTAAAATGTTGTAAAACCTTTGGCGCATTGCCATTTCTATGCTTTATATTTACATTTCTTTCTATGTTTTCCTTAAACTCAAAGAATATTTTGCTTTCTATAAAAATCCTAGAGGTACAAATTGGTCCCCCACTTGCTGAATTTCCCATAAGGTGGTTGGAGGGGCGCAAGCTTTGATGATCAACAAAGACATTAGGGACAATTTTCCCTAAGTTAAATACCCTACATGAACTAAGAAAGACTCATTTGAATGTTCTTTACAATTTTCATTTATCTGGCCACCTTGCATAACACAACTTGCAAGCCTGTGGAGCCATCCTGTTTGTTCATGAGTTCTTAGCATACAAATTTTTGCTTGCCTCATGAAGCTCAAAAATCATTTTTTTTGTGTGGCGCCTTATTAAATTTATCTGGAGGTATACCTTTGGTATGGTTTGAGTGAGAAGCCCAACTGAGGCATGACTTTCCCCATAGCCACTTGCGCGTGTGTGTGAGTGCATACCAACCATGAGTGTATGTGTCTCACCCTCTAGGACTTTTCACCCAGCAGACAACTTGAAGTTTTGTTGCCTCAGAGTGAGTATTCATTTTCTTTTTCGACAAACAGTCTAGATCTGATCCATATCATGATAGAAAAATGGTCAAATCTTGGTCTGACTCTTATTTTTTATCTTTTCTCTCTTTCATCTTTAGCAGTGTATGCTTGTGCTTTGTTGTTGCTCTTTATATCATTCTCATGTGTGTTCTTTTGTGCCTATGTTAGTTCGTCATGGGATCTTGATCATGGGGGCTTGATCACCCCTCTTGATTGTTGTTGTCTCATCTTACTGGCATTGGTACACTTGAACCCCTCTTGATGCATGTGTTTTCCAATTTAGTGTGAGTTTGAAGCAGGTTCATACTCTCACTAAAGTGGGGGCTAAATGTTGTGTCAAAAAATATCGTCGAAGACATTTTCACACTTGTTTGGGCCCTCCTTACGAATTTGAGCTTAATGTTGCCTTGATTTAGTGTTGTAATGTGGTCGACACGTTCACATTAGATCTTGGGCCCTTGTGAATTAATGGATTTAAATGGTACCTTGCTAAAGTGTTGTGACACACTTTCACACTTTTCTAAGGTTTTATTAATTAATTACACCTAAATAGCCTCTTGTTAACATTAATGTTGCCTTATGTGAAGTGTTGTTAAGTGTTGTAACACACTTTCACACTTTTATAGGATTTTCATTAATAATTGGGCTTTCTTATGCTTTAATTGGCCTTATTTTGCATCCACAAGTCTCATTTATTACATCTTTTCGAGGATAATCCCGATAGCAATCATTAGCCAATCATAATTCTGGTGTTTTTTGTTTGAATGGTCTAGATTTAGTGATTTGGGACTCATTCGCCACCTTAGTAAAATGGTTCCCACCTAGATATTTTGGTCCCAAACTAGATTTCACACATTTCTAAGCACTTTTGATTATTGGTCCCATACATTAAGCCTGGTGGGACTTATTCGACACCTTGGGTAAATAGGTTCCATATGGCCCAAAATCAAAATTAATTCAAATTTCTAGTGGGATTTTATCCTCCTAGATTTGATGTCAACTTGTAGTGTTGTAATTTTAAGAATTCTTACATAATTGATTATAAATACAAGGTTCTTTCTCTCATTTTCATCCTAACAAGAAATCAAGTGATCCTTATAGCAAGTTTGAGTTTACAAGAGTATTCAAGTGTCCTCTAGAGCATTCAAGAATAGATTATCAAGCATTTTAGAGTAACATTCAAGTATCAATCATCATGTCAAAGGTTTCATGCAACATGCTTGTTATTGTGCTAACAATTGTGATGTAGGGGTTTGTGATTCAAGTGAGCATTACATTCAAGATCTATCACCTTCAAGAAAGAGTCAAAGTCTACATCCATTGGAGTCATCTCAAGCATATTTGCAGCACTTTATTGCAAGGGTTTGGCGAGTTGCAACATTTTTATTTGTTCATGATTCATGATTCTCCATCCTTATTTGATTTCATTGCAAAGTTTAATTACCAAAAAGGGGTTTGACTAAGGAAAACCCCTACCAACTAACCCAACAACATTTTTCCCTCTCTTTTTTTTGTGATTTTCAGGTCTAGGGTGTAGATTTCACAGGGAATAAGATTGGAGAAATTTTTTCAAGTCATCCAAAGTTGTATAAGTTGTCATCAAGTCTTGGAGAACATTGGAGATCACCTATAGGTTGCAAATCAAAGATTTAGATCCAAAAATCAATCAAGAAGGATAGAGCAGACTGAGAGGCACAGATCTAGACTTCGAACTCTTGAAAAAGTAGAAGTGAACTAATTCACCACAAGTGGCGAATGAGTCCCACTGTAGCTGTCTGATAGAGATTTTTGCAGATTCAGATACCCTTTTGGTAGATTCATGTTCCCCCATAGTTTTCCAAAAATAGGACTAATTCGCCCAACTTGGTGAATAAGTCCCAGCCAGCCTTAAAAGTAGAAATTTCCAATGTTTCAAACCTCCACTCAACCATTTGCAGTTTTCTAGGTGCACCTCTTCCTGGCTTCAGTTTTTTGTTTTATTTCATTCACTTTTCTAGGTCATTTAGTGTTACATTACATTCAATTAGGGTTAAGCATTTCATCTTGCATTTCATTGTCTTTTCCAAGTTCTTACTTGGTGGTGAACCCCTCATTAGATCATATTCAACCCCTAGAACAACCCTTTTGCAAGATCTCCTTCTCCTTTGCATTGAGATCTCAAGGGTTTGTTCTTGAGTGAAAGTGAGTGAAAATTGTCCTTTCTAGGTCCTAAACCCTAGGTAGAGAAAGGATCAACCATTTTATTCCTTTTAGTTATATGGCCACCTTACATCTAGCACAACTTGCATTCTTGTGGAGCCATCTTGTTTGGTCATGAGCTCCAAGCATACAAAGTTTTGCTTGTCTGATGAAGATCAAAAACCATTTTTGTGAAACCTTATTAAAGTTATTAGGGGGTATAACTTTAGTATGGTTTGAGCAGGAAGCCCGACTGAGGCATGAATTTCCCCATAGCCATTTGCATGTGTGTGTGAGTGCATACCAACCATGAGTGTAAGTGTCTCACCTTCTAGGACTTCTCACCTAGCAAACAACCAGGAGTTCCATTGCCTCAAAGTGGGTATGCATTTTCAGAAAAATAACCTAGATCCGATCCACATCGTGATGGACAAACAGTCAAAGCTTGATCCGACTCTTTTATCTTTTTATATTTTATCTTTTTTTTCTTTGATAGTGTATGCTTGTGCTTTGTTGTTTCTCTTTATATCATTCTCATGTGTGTGTTCTTTTGTGCCTATCTTGGTTTGTCACGGGATCTTGATCCTAGGGGTTTGATCACCCCTCTTGATTGTTGTCATCTCATCTTATCAGCATTGGATTACTTGGACCCCTCTTGATGTGTGTTTATCTACTTTAGTGTGAGTTTGAAGCAAGTTCATCCTCTCACTAAAGTGGAGGCTAAATGTAGTGTCAAAAAATATCATCAGGGACATTTTCACACTTGTTTGGGTCCTCCTTGCTGAATTGAGCTTAATGTTGTCTTGATTCAATGTTGTAATGTGGTTGAAACATTCACATTAGGTCTTGGACCCTTGTGAACTAATGGGTTTAAATGATACCTTGCTAATGTGTTGTGAAGTGTTGTAACATACTTTCACACTTTTCTAAGGTCTTATTAATTAACTAAACCTAATAAACCTATTTTTAACCTTAATCATGCCTTATTTTTAAGTGTTGTAAAGTGTTGTAACACACTTTCTAGGGTTTTCATTAATAATTGGGCTTTCTTATGCTTTAATTAGACCTATTTTGTATCCACAAGCCTCATTTAATGCATCTTTTTGAGGATAATACCAACACCAAACATCAACCAATCATAATTCAGGTGTTTGAGGCTTGAATGACCTATATTTAGTGATATGGGACTCATTTGCCACCTTGGGCGAATGGGTCACACCTAGATCTTTTGGTCTCGAACCTGATTTCACACATTTTTAGGCATTTTTAAAATTGGTCCAAAAAATTAAGCCTGGTGTGACTCATTTTCCACCTTGGGTGAATGAGTCTCGTGTGGCCCAAAATCAAAATTAATTCAAATTTATGGCAGGATTTTATTCTCCTAGATATGATGTTAGCTTGTAGTGTTGTAATTTTGGAAATTCTTCCATAATTGAGTATAAATACAAGTTTCTTTCATTCATTTTACATCTAGCAAGTTGATTGAGCATTCTTATAGCAAGTTTGAGTTCACAAGAGCATTCAAGTTCCTTCAAGGGAAGATTATCAAGCTTTCTAGAGCAACATTCAATTATTAATCATCATGTTAAAGACTTCATGCATCATGTTTGTTTTTGAGCTAACAATTGTGATGTAGGGTTGTTATGATTCAAGCTAGCGTTTCATTCAATATTTATCCTATTCAAGCAAGAGTCAAGATCTACATCTTGTAACTTCATATCTTGTTCATTCATCATTCTCCATTCATATTTCATTTTATTTCAAGGTTTAATTACCAACAAGGGGTTTGGCCAAGGAAAACCCCTATTCACTAATCCAACAACATTTTCCCCTCTCCTTTATGTGTGATTTGTAGGTCTAGGTTGCATATTTCCTAGGGAGCAAGATTGGAGAAAAGTTTTCAAATCATTTAAAGTTGTCAAAGTTGTCTTTAAGTCTTAGAGAACCTTGGATAAGACCTACATGTTGCAAATTAGGGTTTCAAATCTATAAATCACTGAGGAAGGACATAGCTGACAAAGAAGAGTAGGATCAACCTTTGAAGCCTCAGAAAAGCCCAATTGGACTGATTCGCCACTTCTGGCAAATGAGTCCCAATTCCCATCAAATTTTACGTTTTTGCATATTTGGATACTCATTTGGTAGATTCCTCTTCCTCCACAGTTTTCCATAATATGGATTAATTTGCCCAGTTTGGCGAATGAGTCCTAGTCAACATTAAAGTAAAAAAAATTAGTGTTCCAGACCTCCATCCAGTCATCTCCAGATTTCCAGGTGCACACATTCCTTTCTAAAGTTTTTTGTGTTGTTTCATTTACTTTTCTAGGTAATTTTGTAGTGCATTACATTCGATTATGGATTTACATTACATTATCTTTTCCAATTCTAAACTTGGTGGTGAATCCCTTATTAGTTTGCATTCAATCCCTAGAATAGCCCTCTTGCAAGATCTCTTTCTCCTTTGCATTGAGATCTCAAAGGTTTGTTCTTGAATCAAAGTTAGTGAAAATTGTCCTTCTAGGTCCTAAACCCTAGGAGGAAAGCAAAACAATTTTCCACCTTTCAATATATATTAAGGCATGCCCCTAGAAACACCCCCCTCCCTCCCCTTCCCGAGTCTAAGTTGATCTTGAAACATAGGAGATATAACCCACTCTCATACAATTATCTTACATTCCTCTATTGTTCTGTTGATGAACTAATTTCACTTGCATGATGACAACCCTAGCCTTGTAAATGAGATTTGGTTCTAGGAAGTGGAGCACCAATTTTGAGACCTAACACATTCCTTAAAGAAATCAAACATCATTTGTATAAAAAATGTAATTGATACAACTATGCATTTATTTGGAAATCAACATCAAATGGCTTTCTTTCATGGAATTACCAAGGCTAAAGAGAGTGTTTAGGATGCAAAGTGGTTGCTAATTATGTATTTTGGTGGGTGTTTGGGGAGGAATTTTATATTCTATAACCATCACTATAAGTTTAACATAGACATTTCATAAATGTTTGTGGTGACAACGTTGGATATTGGAGAAGCTAAAGAATTGATAAAGAAAAACACTAATGCTTTTCAATAAATAATTAATTCCTTGGTTTCCTAAATGACATCAATTTAGTGGCGGATTAAGGAACATGGATGCTACCATTTGGATGTGACATTATAGATGAATCATGGTGTGGTTAGTGGGCAAGGGAGACCATTTATTGTCATAAGCTTGACATAGAATAAGGCCAAAAGGAGAAGGAAGGTGACGAGATGCACAAATTTTTTGTAGAAAGCTATAGGGTTGGTGGTGACTAAAGGGATACAATGATTGAGCATGCTCGTCTCAAAGAGTTCTAATGATAAGGTAGAAATGTGAATTTGTACTATAAGAGACTTACAATTAATTGTTTCTGCTTAATATTGCTAATATGTATAAAGATAAAACTTGATAGTAAGTTAATTTAGGAGATATAATGTAGGATAATATCATATTAGATAGTAGCTCCTTATTCAACAATTTGATCTAAATTTTTGTTACAACCCATAAGAATTGAGTTCAAATATAATTTTTAGTTAAATATAGTATGATGAGAACAATCTATAAGACTACAATTTACTTTTCATATATATATATATATATATATATATAACAATACTTTAAAATGAAATTATTATGCCAAGAGGCATCTACAGTGGCATCCAAAAATCTGTGTAATTTTTTTGAAGCTGCATTTAAAATGACAGTTAGGTGGAAGTCATGTACAACTACAATAGATTTGATGAAACAAAAAGAACAAACAAATAAAGAGAAACCAAAGATTTGATCACAAAGATAAATCAATCAAAAAAGAAAATTAGAAAATGATAACTCTCAGTGTATTTTATATATTAATATTTAATATATATATGCTAGTTATAAAAACAATCTTATCACATTCAATTAAAGAATAAAACTATAAATAATATTATAATAAAAAGTTTAATTGAGTATATTTATATTTTATTCACCATACATAAAAGTAACAGTAAACACTAAAAATATAATTTGGAATGTTAGGTAAGAACTGGTTGTTCACCATGAGATGCACGACTACTTTTTGTACCAAAGCGTTCACCCCTGAAGCGATACACCACTGACCAGGCTCTACGTACTGTATAAACACAAATACTCAAATGACTATTTTACCTTGTTAGTTTACTGCGGACTATTTTAACCCTTGAGACAGCCTCTAATTATTTATGATCAAACTTTTGTCTCGTTCCATCTGTTTCCACGTTAACACCCAGATTTCTTATCGATAGACTGTATGTATGAGGCATTTCTTATATTAACGGGGTAACATTATCTTTTTCATCGCATGCCCTGCAGTCATGGCTTCAAATGGCCACGAACACCTGCAACTTGAGATGGGTACCCAGGCAGAATTGAAATCAAGAGATAATAAGCATGATAAAAAAGGTGAGAATGGAGTAGCTGCCTTTGGAGGTTTGACTCACCAGCCTGATGGCACGAAAATGGCAGTCTCAGTTGTCAAAAAGGAGGAAGAAGAAGAAGGGATCAGACAGCCAGGAGGATGGAAAACCATGCCTTATATCGTAGGTAAATGATCGATCTTTTGGAGGAATTTTATGATAAATCTTTGATCTCAAAACCCACTTTATTATTTGGAAACCCAAAGGGTCTCTTATCATAAGGTTTCAATGTGAATAATCTGGTGTCATAGCATTCCACTTATCTTCTGGAATCATTCCAAGTCCTAGGATATTGTCACATTAGAGTGGGCTTATGAATCTTCTCGTCCTCAATTAGCTAAAAATAGCATATGGTTTCTGTTACCTTTTCCCCTGTCTCCAAAAGTTAAGTATTACATACCTCAGAAAAGCATCTGCTTGATGCGAAATTCCAATTTTTCTATCCTTCCTATGCTGAGTGGCTCTTTCGGGCCCCGGGGTATGCTTTTTGAATCCCTCAACCTCTTCCTCCTAGTTATTTGTCCGTCATGTATTTTTTTCTTTTCTACATGGTTTAGTTTTCTTATAGATTTACATTCTAAGGTTCTGAATTTGAGTCTTTAATAGTTTTACTGATAGATCGGTAAGGAATTGAATTTAAGATTATCTTTCAGGTTTGACTCGAGAGGTATTGTAAAATAAGCCACACCTGAACCGGTCACCAAATTGACAGTTAATTAATTTTCCAATTATTTTTCCTCTTATAAAATAAATGGAGATGTTGAAGAGCCATCCACAATATTTGGATTGTATTACTGTGTGTTGTAGATGATCTGCAGATCATCATTCTGTCTTGCTGCTTCTCTAAAAACCGTCAACTTTGTAGACTGAGATAGAAAACAAAAAAAAATTCTGTATGCAGGAAACGAGGCGTGTGAGAAATTGGCAACCATAGGTCTTCTGTCAAATATCGTCGTGTATTTAACCTCAAAATTCAACATGCCGAACGTGGAGGCTTCGCTTGTTATCAATGTATGGTCAGGGACAACCAACATGACGCCACTGCTTGGCGCCTTCCTCTCTGATTCTTACATCGGCCGTTACTGGACCATTGCCTTGGGCTGCATGGCATCTTGTATTGTAAGTGACTGCTAGATTACATTTTCTGCAATATTGTTTAAGAAAATTCAGTCCCAAACAGCTTTACAATATTTCTGATGTGTGTTACAGGGAATGATTCTTCTTACCCTGACTGCCATATTTCCTAGCTTGAGACCACCTCCATGTAATATTGGGAAAGGGTCATGCGTGAGGGCATCGTTAGGTCAAAATGCTCTGCTTTACTCTTCTTTTGCAATGATGACCATCGGTGCAGGTGGGATCAGGCCATGCTCTGTAGCCTTCGGAGCAGATCAATTCGACTACACAAGCGAAAAGGGAAAAAGAAGCATTCAGAGCTTCTTCAACTGGTACTATTTTACTTTCACCATAGCGGTGTTGATATCTCTCACAATTATCGTGTATATTCAGGATACTATCAGCTGGGGTTGGGGCATGGGCCTTCCCGCTGCTCTAATGTTCTTTTCTGTGATCTGCTTCTTCCTCGGTAAAAAGATTTATATCCTTGTCAGTCCTGAAGGAAGCTCCATCACAAGCTTTGCACAGGTAATAGTTTCTGCAATAAAGAAACGGCATCTCCGCTTACCTTCGCAGCAGGCTCGGGCTGAGGATTTCTACGACCCTCCGACGAAAGGAACCCTCAAATCAAGGATGGTTCTAACCCACCAGTTCATGTAAGCAGCTCTTTACCCTATAGCTTTAGTCTTCTTCAGTAAGGTACTAATTTTAGGGAAGGAAATGCATTCGTATCATTAATGGGCAAAGCTCAGAAATCTCGTGTCTAGGCTATACAGTGACAGGAATGTCCCTGTACATCTAATATAAACAAATAACTGACCACAGACCATTAATGAACTGTTCGTAACCATTGTCAGGATATGCAGTATATTAAATGCTTCCATACCGTACCGTTATTCGCCCTAGCTTAAGTGGTTCTCTTTATACAAGCCCGGTGACTTATCTGGCGCGTGTTTTATCCGCGTAAGATTTTATTCTGTTTCATAATACTTGCATTATTAGCTTTTAAAATGTGGAAGTTAAGCCATAAGAGTGTCCTTTTCACGTGGAATGCTATTATTAGGGAGAGTAGAGCACTAAGTCGTTCGTACTATCGCATTAAATTGATGGTCATATCGTGTCTACTGTAAACATAGAGCAAGGAAAGTTAGCTGAGAAAATTTTGATATTAATGTAATGAGATTTCAATTTTTCTTGTGGTTCAATTATATTTAATTCATATTTTGCTTATGTTGTCTTGTCATTAAAGTATTTTATTATTAATCTTTTGGGTTGTTTATCTCTTTTTCTCTTCGGGTTGTGTGCCTAATTCCTTCCACAACCTCTTTTTTTTGTCTTTTTTTAAGCAAATTGGGTCTCCAAATAAGCATTATTCATCTCCTAATGCTCTCTATCATTTTGATTGTAGTATGAAACATTGATACAAAAATACAAACACAATCAAAATCCAAAAACAACAAAATTGAAATTTGATATCATCTAAATATGAGATTTTAGAAAAAGTGTTCAAAATTATACTAAAATATATTTGATTTATGATTTTTTAAAATAAAATGTTTTAATATTTAGAGATAATCTTGAATGGATAATCATCACAAAATATTAGATTAACAAATAAAGTTAATCATCAAAATTTAAGTTTTGCTTAAAATAAGCTAATTAATATTAAAGATTCAAAGTGATAGAACTTCACCTCCTTAAGCCTTAACCTTAACCTCTTTGTTTGGAGAGTTTTTTTTATTGTATATGTTACGATTAATCTTTGCTCTATTAAAATATATAACATATTTATTAATAAGATGTATAAATTTATGTCAATTAAAAATATTTTGTTGTGTTGATAATAATATTTTTTTATAAATTAACTCTAATGATTAAACAAATAAATTTAAAGCCTTTAAAAATTTGTTACAAATCATTTAAAATAAGTATAAACATCTTAAATACATCTATTTAGAAAAATAAAATTTTCAATTATTTCATTTACATTAGAACTATTTTATTTACTATCTATATAAATAGACACACAAATTTTAATTTTAATTTTAATGTAAGAAAATTTTGTTCTATTATTTTTTTACTTAATTTTTATTTATAAAGTTATATTACTTTTGTAAATAACTTTTAATTTTATTTATTTAAGAATTATTTTCCAATTTTATAACAATTTTATAACAATTTTATTTACTAAAAATGTATTTTAATTAAATTGGAACGAAAATCTTTGATTTTAAGATACCTGCGGATTAATAATTGTGTTAAAACTGATTTGTAATATTCAGGTTTCTGAACAAAGCTGCGTTAAAAACCGAACAAGACTTGAAGTCAGACGGATCGGCGATAGATCCTTGGAGACTCTGCAGCCTTCAGCAAGTTGAAGAGCTAAAGTCGGTGATAAGAATAGTGCCCATATGGCTATCTGGCATAAACATCTTCATCTGCATGTCTCAGCTCAACACATTCTCTGTATTGCAAGCGCTAACAATGGACAGGCACCTGTGCAACAACTTCAAAATACCAGCGGGTTCATTCGGAATCTTCACCATGCTGGCACTTACTTTCTTCTTACCCTTCTATGACAGAATGATCGTGCCATTCTCGAGGCGCATGAGCAAGAGCGGAAACGGCATAACCCTTTTGCAGAGAATCGGGGTGGGATACTGCATAAACATTCTATCCATGGCGTTGGCGGCGGTGTTTGAGACAAAGCGGCGGAACGTTGCACTGAGCCACAGTTTTATAGATAAGCCCAAGGCTGTGATTCCCATGTCGGCCTTCCTTTTAGTTCCGCAGTATTCCGTGGCCGGGTTGGCCGAGGCATTCAGCACAATCGGACTCATCGAGTTTTTGTACAGCCAGTTCCCTGAAAACATGAGGAGTGTGGCGGGTGCGCTTTTTTTCCTTAACATGGGGATTGGTAATTATGTGAGCAGCTTTCTAGTGAGCATTGTACATAATTACACTGGCAGAGGGCATGGACAGAGCTGGCTTGCTCAGAACCTGAACAAGTCCAGACTGGATAACTTTTATTGGCTGCTTGCAGGTCTTGCAGCTATCAATTTGCTTTACTTCCTCGCCTGCGCTTGGTGGTACAGATACAAAACTGTCGTCCCTAATCAAACCGATACAACCTCCGAAAATTCAATCGAAAACACCAAAAAGTTAGCACAAGTGTGATATGGAACGACTTCTATAGTCGCCCTGGTAGATCCACGTAAAAATGATTAGTTTTATATAAATATATAATTGTTTATAAGCATTACTATAAAATGTATTTATATGAGCAGAACGTTTTTAGGTCAAGTTGTTATATAGGTGAAGTGTATCATTCAAAATATATCATATTTGTGTTTGATTGGAGTCTGGAATTATTTTTGTTTCTTTTTTTATGTTCCATTTTCTTTCTTTTTTATCATATATTAAAAGTGTATCATTCAAAATATATATCATATTTGTGTTTGATCGAAGTCTAGGATTATTTTTGTTTCATTTTTATGTTTCATTTTCCTTCTTTTTTATCATATATTTTTAATATATGTGAATTTTATAGAAGAAAAGAAGACAAAAATGACACTCGTAAATTTGTTATTCAAATTTTTTATTTGAAATTTAAATGATTATTTGTTTTTTTCATTGAGTTCAAATAAATAAGAAACATATTCAATGAATAAGAATTTTCTAGAATGAAATGAAATTCAATTAAGTTAGTTTCTAATATATTCAACAGATTTATTGGATTATACAAAACTTAGTTATCATATTAGATGTAGAGTGTATCATCTCTATAATTGAAAAATAATCTTCCCTTGTAGTGTGCTTCATTCTATGTTAAATGTTATCAATTCAACATCATTATCATGGACTATGAAAACCACATGTTCATTAATTGATCATAATTTATTGAAACATGTTATTTAGTCAAGACTCAACATGGTCAAGCTAAGTTGACTAGCTAGGACCTAAACTATCTAGGCCATTGAAAGAACTAAAGGGATAAGAAACCAATGTAATTAAATTGAGAAAAGAGTCCCTATTTTTCATATACAATAATGGGGTGTGTGCATGAGATATAAAAAGACCAAGAAAGATGGAATTAAGAGAAATTTATAATTATTTAACTTATATACTATGATTAGTTTCCTCATATAAATGTAGGATAATTTTAAAATAAAAAGTAGTTTATTTTCTAGTAGGTCAACTAAAATTTTACACTAGCAATGTAATAAAATTAAAAGAAACACTAAGTTGAACATATAGAAATATTATAAAAATGAGAGAAATAAAAATGATTTATTATATTTTCATTGCCACTTCAACGGGGAAATCTCTAATAGATAATACACTCCAAATACATAGGTACCAAGATTCCTTTTGATTGATGAGTCATTACAATCATTATAGATAATATTCTCAAAGACAAATACTTTATTCTAAAAAATAGTGGGATGACTTATAAAGAATATGCAACCCTATACTAATACCACTTAAGGGTGACTTACACGGTATATGTGTCCAACTAATGCTAGCTATTCTACAATGGAATGAGGTACATAACATTTCCTCCCCCTTCAAAAATATTTGTTTTTAAATATCAAGATGAGGAAACCTATAGAGAATATTGGTAGGCTCTAAAGTGACATCTTCTAGCTATAGTCCCTTCCACTAGAATAATACATCTTCAATAGAGCTAATAGTGATCAAGTAACTTAGTACCAAAAAGTTTGTAGAAGGACATGACATAAAAAGCTTAATGGATTTGAGAAGAAGATGGAAGTGCTAGCTTGTTCCAACCTAACATATGTTCCTTATCACTTGACAAGGACAATAAAATTTGAGAGCTAACTTATGATCACTCTTGTCTCATATTGAAAGTTATAGATATGGAGGTACAAAACATAATATCACCAATACTTAAGCGTGCTTTGTATCATGTTGATCCACCTAGCTATATATAAATTTGGGACAATATTACATGAGCCTTAAGTAGTCAAGATAGGCATTACCTCTTGGCTAAAATTTTAAAAACTACTAAAACCTTAGAAGACCTAAGTACACAAGGAAGGTGTGAGGGTACCATGGAAGACATCATAAGGAATCACTTTGAATGCACAATGATAAGTGGTATTATGACACCACTTAGCTAGAGCTAGCCATCCAACCCACTATCTTTATTTTAAACTTTAAAATCATAAATAAATGTCAAGGAACTTGTTGGTCTTAAATTCATTTGACCTTCAATTTTAGAATGATAGGTTGAAATAAAATGTTCAAATTAGTTCCTTGTAACTAAAAAAATCTTTCTACAATTTACTCATGATGGAGGAGTCACAATCATTAATAGTACATTAAGGCATCCCATGGAGTGTGAGTTCTAAATCCAAGAAGTATTGAGAAACAACAAAAAATAGTGTAAGGGTGAGGTAAGACACACAAATATGCTTAGTCAAGTAATCCAATACCATCAAGATGAACTATTATAACACAAGAATGGAGACCCCAAAATGAATTCTATGACATTATAAATCTATTCTTGATTGGGGATAGGAGGTCATTGCAAAATTCTTGGAGATTTAATAGCTTCCCCTTTAGTTCTTTGACACATATGAAATTCATCTAGAAATGTCTTAAAATCCTACATAAGGGAAAACTAGAATATATACCACTTAACATATACATATTTTTTCAAAAAGGGTGATCCCACAATAGTGGTTTACAATTTTGGCCAAACTAGACACTCAAATTATTATTTTTAACTAAATCTTCACATTCAAACACCTATAGCAGCCTAAACGTGAGGAATTTGAAATGATGCAACCTAGAGTCTTATCAATTTTGTCTGTAGATTCTAAAAAATATTTTTTTCAAAAATTTTGGAATCAAATTGCACCTCTTTTTCTATCTCCCTTGAAAACTAGTTTTTTCAGAAAACAACATTTTTAAGGAGTGACGCTCATTGTATAATGCATAATTTTTTTGCCATGAAGGATAAAATTCTAATTCTTCGAATTTAGATTTGTAACTCCAATATCTAGTGCTTCCACTTGGTTAGATAGTTTTTATTGAATATTGTTTCTTTAATAAAGTTTTGAAGTCAAACCAATTACAATTTAGACATAGCGACTGTGATAATGTGTAACTTTTTGTATATATATCGAATTCAATTTTTCTTTTTGTTGATCAAGGACTTCAATATCCGTGCACTCATATTTTTCAATTTTTTTTTTGATAATCTACTATTTTTCCATATGTGCAGAACAGAGACCTTCATTTTCAATGAAAAACCTATGTTTAATAAAACTAAAAAAACAAGTACATAATAAAACCAAAACATATTAAATTTATATTCATTGGATAGCTCGTTCCAAGGACTACCTGATTCCAAGTTGGGTTTGTAAATATTCCTCCATTTTCATCCTCAACCCGAGCTTTGAAGTGTAAAAAAATAGGTTTTTTTGTGAACAAGGTCAAAAATCAGGGAAAAGGGGGGTTCGCTAGAACCAGGGGGGTTCTAGCGAACCCCAAGGCGAATTCAAACCCCTCAATATGAATTTTCCTTTTTTTTTAGGCGGGAAATGTGGGCCCAGTAATTAATAGGTTCGTTCGAACCCTAGTTTGGTCGAACCCCTCTTTGGTTCACTTATAGGTTCATTCGAACCCCTAAAACTAATTTTTTCCATGGGGTCATTTTCTCTTTTCCTTCCTCCATCAAATTGTAAACCACTATTGTGGCTTCACCCAAAACTAAGAATTTTGTAATAGAGGAGCATAATTCTCCTAGTAATTTAGGTGTGGGAACCAAGTTGGAGTGTAAATAAATATATTTGTAATAGTTGAGTATTTTTCTTTTTTAGAAGAAACTTGAAACTAATTATGGATATTATTCGAACTATTGAATTCCATCTTGAACTATAGGGTTAGTAGCCCATTTAAATACTATATCTCATCTATCCAATTTAGAACCAATAGAAAAAAGAAAAAATATGGATCATTCTTCTTCATAATGGCATGAGAGAATTTACTACTATATTTTCCTTGCCTTTCTTATAGAAATTATCATAGACATATTGTACATCTTTATCACCCATTTCTACTATTTGGGAGAGGACACCCTTTGTTGCAAAAAATATGTTAGGTGACGATGATTTATTTTTATCTAAAATTTGAGGCCCAATAGGTAAGAATTCCAATGTTGGGTAACAAACATCTTTTCAATATGTTGATTCATTAAAATTGTACCTAGTGAGTTACTTGCTAGTCAATAGTAGGGTCTATTCTTTTTACATCAATATGAAATTGATGCTCATGCTAGAGGCATTACATTTTAAAATGAAGGGTTAATGCAAATCAAGTAGGTTCAACATTGTAGTAAAATGAATGGTAGTTTTAAATGCATTAAATGCCACCTCTATTTATTTAACACAATTAAATGAGTCCCTTTTTAACAAGTTTTAAGGGTCCAATGGTTTTACCCATAATAAGAAAAAATGTATGATAGTACCCTATCAATCCTAAGAAACCATGCAATCTTTTGATGCACTTAGAGCATGACCATTCCTTCATTATTTTAATCTTCTTAGGATCAACTTGGACACCCACTTATTAAATTATATGGCCCCAAAAATCCACCTATTGACAATCTTGAGGGTTATCTCCACATGATGAAAATGATCAATCCATGTCTTATTGTAAATTATAATTTCATCAAAAGAAGAAAAAAAGAATTTATATATGTAGCTATGAAACACTATATTCATGAGGCTCTAAAGGTAGAGGCAAACTTGGATAAGAAAAATACCATGAGTAAAAATTAATTTAATGGCTTCCATGAGTTTGTCCAGGAAGTTTTAGGAATATTATTGTAGTGTACAAAAAAGTAACCCATTTTCACACTTAATTTGGGAATAATTGATATAAAATTAACTTAACTATGCCTTGATTCAATTTTATAATGTGTTGTGCACATTCATGTTGAATCTAGGGCCCTTTTTAACAAAATGGACTTAACATTACCTTATTTGGGGTGTTGTAAAGTGTTGTATTACACTTTCACACTTATCTAGGGTTTCATTAATAAATTATGGTTAATTAACCTTAATTGGCCCCTTTAATTAAAATTTAAGCTTTATTAATGACTCTTTCCAAAGGATCTATCTAGACACCCAATAATGATATTGTATGACATTTAATTTGGAAAATTTGAGGTCCTAGAAAATGGTGCTAGGACCCATTTTCCTTTAGTGGCGAATGGGTTCTCTCCACATAGGACACCCCTTTCTTACCATTTTTGAAATGGGTTTTTGATGTTATTTCATCCCCTCGAAGCATGGTCCTAGAATGTTGTACTAGGACTCATTCGCCTTTAGTGTCGAATGGGTCCTCCTCACATAGGACACCTCTTTTTGAATTTTTTTGTGGTAGGATTTTAATAATTTTCAATCCTAGATCTGATGTCAGCTTGAATTATTTGAATTTTGAGGTTAATTCTTAGATTTAATATAAATATGAGGTTAATTCACATAGTTCATCTAAGACTTTCAAAAGATCATCCTAATATTTCACAAGAGCATTATAGAGCATCATAGAGCATTTCAAGGGAATTCAAAGGCATATTATCAAGAGTTTATTGCAACAATTCAAGGTCATATCATCATGTCAAAAGCATAGTGCATCATACATGTGGATTGAGCTAATGTATGTTGATGTAGCATTGAGGATCTATTTGCAAGCATTGTTTCACATCTAATTTGAGATCAAGATCTACATTCTTCATGGCCACTTCATGTTAGTTTGCAAGATTTTACATTCCAAGACAACTTCCAAGGTATCATCATTTTCTCATATTTCATGTTTCATGTCATATTTTCATTATTTCATCATTTGGTTTAATTACCTAAAAGGGGTTTGACTTAGGAAAACTCCTTTTCCTAACAATCAACAACTTTTTATCCTCTTGAATGTGTATTTGCATATTTATAGGTTGAAGATCAAGTGGAGAACAAGTTTGAAGCAAAATTGTCAAAGTTTTCAAGTTGCAAAGTTGTCATCTACATTGCAAGAATATGAAAATGAAGCCATAGGATTTCTTTCAGACCTTCAAGAGCTAAAAACTAGGGAGCTAGAAGTGTAGATCTTGAAGAATAGAACCCAAGAATCAATTTTTTGAAACCCTAAAAGGACCTATTCACCACTAAAGGTGAATGAGTCCTCAATGAGGCCTAAAGTAGTAAAACACTAGGATTTGGGAGTACAGATTAAGAGGAATAAAACCAAGAAGTTAGTTTCAAAAAACCTAATAGGGACCCATTCACCAGTAAAGGAAAATGAGTCCTTTGTGACCTAAAAACCGCCTTCTTGTAGTAAGGTACACACCATTCTAGCCTCTGAAAACTTCCAGCTCATAGTTTCTATAATAGTTAGGATTGATTTCTGATTATTATTTGCATCATGTCTCGCACAAAATTGCATGTTTTATAGGAAAGATTAGGGGCTCATCATTTTGATCAATTCATTTTGATGCAAACCCCCTATTTTTCTATTAAATAATTATCTTGATTAACCAATTTGGTTATAGCCTAAATAGATATCCAAATTACTGAAATTTGAGCCCCCAAGAGCTCATCTATCAATTTATTGTTAACATGGATAGGAAATTTGTCCTTAATGGCTAATTTTTTGAGTGCATAGAAACTAGGGCACATCCACCAACCTCTAACCATAAATACTAGTGAAGGGAAAGGACTGTTATAATGATGAATAACATCTCCCTCTTGTAGATCCTTAACTATTTTCAAATTTTCATTATATTTTCTAAAAGTGATACTAATAGGGATAAATTTTAATAGGGTGGCTACTTGTGATGAGAGGAATCAATTTCATGGTATCTTTGAGGGGGCGATCTTTGGGTTTTTCAAATACTAGTTGATACTTACCAAGGAGGAAATACAAATATAGTAAAGTTAAAGTATAAAGAGTTTGAGCCTCTAATGAGTGGAATTAGGCTAGAATAGTAGAACACCCTTTACTCAACAATTTTTTTGTATGATGGAAGCTAACCATCTAAAATTTACTTGTCTTTAGTCCTTATAATATATAATTTTTTCCAGAACTTCCTTTCTCTATCACAATGGGAGATGACCCACACATTCACTTCATCAACAAGTTACCAAAATTTTAGCAACACACTCATGACCTTGATAGCAAGTCCAAATGATTTCACCAATACGACATTGTCTTCAACAACAATGTCAAGATTGATGGAGTAACCTTACTACTTTGATAACAACTACTATCTTCTCCAACAATAACAATAATCTTTAATAAGAGAGATGTACTTCTATAAGAACTATCAGCTTTTCTAGTACCTTGACACTTTGACAATGATTAAAAGCAGAGGACATGATCCCAATAACCCAACCATCCAAAAATATATTAAATCAATTGACTTGTTTTGGATTAATAGGAAACCCCATCAGTTTTAACTCAAAGTACCCAACGTTTTTAATATCCTATTCTAAAAGGGTTAAGCTTAACCATCGTGTGCTTTCACAGCCAAATTGCAATAGCGTAATACATTGTTATTCTATTCAATATAAAACATATAATCCACATATTACAACCCACTAAAAATAGTATAACGCATAGTTACCATTTCAAACAGTTTCCAGTCAACATATTTTTTATCTTCAAAACCTACTTAACATTTAAACTGGGTGATTTGAAAGCAAACGTCAATGGGCTCAGTGTACCTCAATCATACTAATTCATTTCTGTGTGCACTCAGATATTTAGCCAATAGGCTATATAGGTATGAGGGCTTTTAAGCCCAGAATGTATGGTAACAATAACTGTGCGAGCAATCTTCTTGTATGTGTTCAACTTTTACGACAAACCACGTCTTTCTCAAAGTCATTTCATTTCAGCTTTTAACTTTTACTCTTTCGGCAGAATTTGCTAGGTTTCGGGTAACCTCCTTTGTTTCACATGTGCTGATCACGGGTTTGTACCTCCTAGGAACTTACTTCTTGCTATGCAGATTCCTTTCTGACTTTGACTGTACTCTTTGTCTTCGCATAAAATGCTTTGTTTCGACACATTCTCCTGCTCTTTTCTCGTGCCTCTGTACTTCGTACCAGAGTTTATATGAAGTAATTGGATTCTAAATTTTGCATGACTTTAATAGACTTGAGTTCTGTAAATGGTCCCAATGTATTTAATTCTTTTCTGTTTAGGATAAGAACAGGTGTGGCTGAAATTTTTGAAGTGGAATCAACAGACTTTAAAAATTAATGCTAATATTAATTTTTGAAGGAGGAATCAACAGATTTTAAAAATTAGTGTTAATATTATTGGATTATAACTGTGTGAACTTAATATTAACACTAATTGATCATGGACTGTGTAAACCTTAGACTTTAAAAATGCCGATAGCAACGATTACCGGGAGAAATGGGATTCAATCATTGAAATGCTACCTGCATAGCCAGTTGGGGGTCTTGAGAACTTCACCACCCCAGTCCCTAGTTTTTCCAATACTGCCTGTCGAAGTGTAAGCCCACCTCATGAAAACTCCAAATGCAGAATATTCATCGCATAAACTATCACATCGCCATCCAGTGCTCCAACACTTCTAAGAGTAGGCGATGTCTATACAGCCCACAAAACGGACTTAATTTGACTATTTCATAGTATTTATTAATTAATTAAAAATAAAAAATACAATAAATATCATGAAATAGTTAAATCAAACCTTTTGTAGGCTGCATAGCCAATTCCATATGGATCTGCTATTAATAATTAAAAATTAAAAATTATGACTGTAGGCTCAAAAAATAATTCCTAATAAAACAAATCAGGTGAATGATTACGTGGGACATGCTATTAATGGAATGGGTAGACTTCTTGGAGCTCCCAATGATATATAATATACCACAAATCTCAACAGACTTTTCTTCGAATTCGTTTACAAGATAGGTATATCAAAACTGTCCACAACCTGGTTTGGGCTCTGCCCTAGAAAATCGGGAAGCATGAAATTTCTTCTAGAGTCCTTCCTCTTCACGACAAACCCCAATAATGTGATTCTCGTCTTGTACAGTTGCATGGCCAAGAGTATCTTTTGTTAAGATACGCTGCTGATTCAAAGTCTTTCGTAAGTGTCTGTTGGAATATTCTCATTTCCATATAATAAAGATATTATTCTGTTTGATGTATAAAATCTTCTCATTAAGAAATGACGGGAAGCTGAATGGAAGTGTGCGTTGTCCTTCATTAATATACTGCTCTCCACGCCTCCTGTCAATTTGTAGTCGTTCACGATAGAAACAAAAAAAAGGTAATGGTTTTGACGAGGACAGTAAGAGGAGGCCAGTCTAAAAGACTTTGGGCATCTCTATCCAACTATATTGTGGTGGGCGAAGCATCGTACACATCTAAATGTGGGAATCATATTATCTTGATATTGATCAAAGTTAAAAGACATAAATTGACTGCTGATAAGCATTGGGCATTCGTGTTCAAGCAAGCGTCGCCTAGTGGTAATTCCTTGTATTTTATATTTTGTCATGATATGAGGGGTCAGTAAGAGTTTTATTTTGCAGTAAATAAATTAGCAAATACACTTCAACAGTATTCATAAAATGTACCCAATTCAAATTATAAAACATTGATGAATTAAGATTTTTTTTCATATGTAATTATTCTTCTTCTAATTATTCTATCAGCTCGAGTGAACCGAATTCCAAATCAATTAGCTTCAAGTCAATTAATGAATTGTAAATAAAATGATTCGATACACTATTAGTATCATTATTAAGGTTGAATAATCTGTATAATTATGTATTTAGTCAAAATTTAGTTAAACATCTTATCTTTTTATACTTTTTGATCAGAATCCAATATACAGTTACATTTTTATTTTTTGTGTTTATCTAGAAACTAAAATTTCAAAACTTGACTCTAATATAACTTTCTAAATTGTGTCACTATCCTCTCAATTATTAATAATACTAAAGACAAATAAAGAGATTGTCAACCAACTAGTGCGGGCCAAATTATAAATGAATCAATTTCAAATCAATTAATAGACTACCACTATCATCATAAAATTTGAATAATTTTTGTTGTCATTATTTCCTTTATAATAACATTTTGACCGAGATTAACTATGGTCGACTTTCTTGTGTTTCCTTTTGTTTAATTGAACTTAATTTCAACTATTATTCAGTCTAAGCACATAATAAGTTAGTATTACTGAAATTGAATTTGGAATGCGTGTAACGCACTTTAGGGAAGAGCAAGCAACGTAAGACAGCAATGAGCATGATCTCACTCACGGATAGAAAAATGCTTCAATTTCACTTCGTTTATTTGATTTGTTCTGTCAAAAAGATGGTTTTTATTTGTCAAAGTTTTAAGAAGCTTAAAAATTCAGTAATGTAAGAAAACTGCTTATTACAGTGTTTTAACCTAGAGGACAAAAGTCTTGAAGACAGATTAACCAGTCAAAAAATTTGAAGCTATTCTCAACTAAACTTCAAACTAATTTCTATTTTTTTAAAATTTGTAAGTAACTTGTATTTTCTAGATTCATATGATTGTTCATTATTTTTGTTTTGTGATTTTATGGAGAATGGTTTATTTATCTAAAGAGAAACAAATTTGTTGTAAGCGTATGAAATTTGAAAGGACGGAAAAACTTGAGATTTTATTTGGTTGTAAATGGGAAAACAGAAATAACTTATCTTGTAATATTTTTTATTTGATATTTTAAAGATTTCGAGGGACAAAGAGGAGATTCATAATTTTCTATTATACAAAGAATTAGAATTTTACCAATTTTATATGAAATCATAAGAAAATGTTATTTTTTAATTGAAAATTGATAAAAGTACAAATAAACAAAATAAAAAGAATACATGTATATAAGTATATTGGTAAAGATAATAGTTAACAATGTAAGAGAATAAGATGAATATGGATCTATCTAAATATCTAGAATAGAGTTGAATTATTGAATTAGGCTAAGTCTCTATAGGTGATTTCATCAACTTTTTAGTCATTCCTCTCCTTCAGATTGCACTTGCTATGTTTATTATTTAATTATTATAAATGCTAATATTACTATTTTAGGGATTAACATTTTGCTTGGCATGGTCTCACTATGCTTTGACCATAAGCCAAGTCAAATTGTTTCTCACGAAAACTATAAAAAATCCTTCAATATAAGTGATGGTGCAAATAAGAGATGCATTTTTAAACCATCATAGATCATTTCAAAACTTAGAAATAGAGAAATTTGAGATCTGTTTGAAAAATTCAAGCAAATGCTTGTTCATATGACAACATCCATAACTGTAAAGTGGTCAATTTAGAACATTGTAATATTGAGACAACTATTAATAAGACATTTATAATTATGTAAATATTTATTCTTGTGTTTCTAATTCTCTTAATTAAGTGTGTTACCAATAAATCAAATATTACATAAAGGAATATAAAAATAATATTATAATCATATTAGATATTATAATTTTAAAATGTGGTGAGAATATTAAATGTAAATAGAAGAAAGAAAATTAGGTGTTGAGAATAAAATAGATTGTTTATGTCAAACTTTGATTCTTTTGTTTGTTGGAATAAGAGAATTTCAAACTAAAATTAAATATTTGGATTAGTTACTAGGGATATAAGGAAAAGGTGATATGGAAGTTATCAGGTTTGGGATTTGGACACATTCACAATTTATACTTGGGATGGTTTGCTCCCATGTAATTAAGTTTATTGTTGATTTTCACCTTTAAGATATGCAAAAACTATTGATCTATGTGCATAACTACATTTGAGAAATGGGTGGTATTAAAAGTACCTTTGAAGACTTATTATAAATAAAAGGGAGACTATTGACTTCCTTGATAATAGTTAAGACTTATTTTTGATATATAAATACTAAATGCATGACAAAGTAATAATACAAATATTGATTCAATTAAGAATGATTAAGTTTGAAGTAATATAAGACTAATGAGATTAAATATAGATATTTGTGTGTTATGTGTCAAAACTCGTTGATGATTATAATGATCTTAGATGATGTATTTAAGCAAATTTCTTAGACTATATTTGCAAGCATATTGGTCATAGCCATAATCTTACAAAAGTTGAGAAAGTAAGATTTGAAATTCAAAATTAGAAGACTAGAATATTAACTACTTTTTACCTTTTGAGAATCAAATATTCAATCATAATTTCTAATTTTTAAATTATCTAAAAATTAAAATTTCAAAACTTGATTATAATATAATTTTCTAAATTGTATCCCCAACTGATGTTAACCAAATTGTAAATCAATCAATGTCAAGTCAATTAATACTTGTAAACAAAAGAATTATTACACTACCAATATAATGAATATTTTTTTTGGTCATTATCTCCATTATAATAACATTTTGACTGAGATTTACTATAGTCGACTTTCTTGCGTTTCCTTTTATTTAATTGGCCTGAATTTCGAATACTAGGCAGCCATAATTCAGTCAAAGCACATTATAGTATGACTGAAATTGAATTTAGAATTTGTGTAGCGCACTTTGGCGACAGCGTAGGGAAGAAGAAGCAATATATGAGTATGATCCGACTCACAGATCGGATAATGCTTCAATTTCACTTCGTTGATTTCTGTCCAAAAGATCACTTTTATTTGTTAAAAGTTTTTATAAGCTTAAAAATTCAGCTATGTAAGGAATCTGCTGATTATGTTGACATCAGCTTATTATGCAGGTTTTAATTGTCGTGGCAAAATGGATCTGTATATTTGTTTATTTATTACAGTGTTTTGAGCTTAAGGACAAAAGTCTTGACGATAATTGAACCAGTTGTAATTAAACTTGCATTTTCAGTTCAAATCTTTTTATGATTACCCATTATTTTATTTTAGAATGGTTTAATTAGAAAGGAAAATGAATTTGTTGTAGATGTTTGAAATTTTAACTTGTGGAAAAACTTAAGATCTTTTTTGGTGTTAAACAGGAAAACAGAAATAACGTATCTTGTAATTTTTTTTATTTAATAC
>VDFB02002159.1:0-140881 GCA_007258455.2 Sequoia sempervirens | reverse complement strand
TTCCATTAAATCAACTACATACTTTTCCATAAGTCTGCGACTTCATAGCTTCGCTGAAGCTATGGTTGAAGTTGTATTTATCTAGGGCATCTACGAAGGCCGAAGCTTGACACAAAATGTTCTTAAGTTTCCAATTTTTTAATATATTTTTTCTTCAGACGTTATGAAATTGAGCATCGAATCCATCTCCATGTGAATGGCTTTAACTTCACTTTGAATCCACAGTTGGAAACTCGGAACCAATGGTTCTGCCTCATCTTAGATTATTAGTCCCTCTAATAGGATTTTAGGAAGCCACTCTTACCAAGCGTCTGAAAGATTCTACAATGATGTATCAAGCACCTAAAACCCTTGGATTTCCACGTGAGGTTACACAAAAAATTGACTTTAGAGTACCAAGAGGCAGGGATATCCATTTGGCTATCTTTCTTGAGAAAAAAGGGGAATGACTTCCTGCCAGTCCTTGTACGGGCAAGAACTTGAGCTGCAGCCAGGAATTTAGGATCCCAAAAGGAAAAAAAAGAAGTTTTTCAATGATTGCCCCTACCTTTCAACATAACCAGTTATGAGATGGTAGTCTTGCTTTTGATCACCAAGGAATCGAACTCCATGGCCTTGCTTTCAAAAATTATATAGTTACAGTTCTTCTGAATGTGCCATATAAGAAGTGATGGATTGACCATCCAAATACAAGATAAAACAGACTTGGAATGATCAATGAAGTACCGACTAACTATTGTATAACTTGAGTAGAGTATGAGGAAGTGCCTTTGACCATTTTAGATGAGCACAGAGCCACGACCAACATTTCTGGGCAAAAGGGCAGCGAATGAGATGATTCCACTGTTTCTTCTTCTTGTAAACACGTAACACGTCTTGTCCGGACTACAAACCCTTTTTTTTTCAGGTGGTCCCCTGTTAAGATTTTCCTTCCCATGGCGATCCAAGCAAAGGCCCTAGCTTTGATCAGTCAGGCTTTGTGCCAACAAAGCATGGCCGACAAGTGACCCATGGCAGGTAGGTCTTCAGTAACCAAGTAACCAACTTTTTCTGAATATGCCCCTAATTTTGGCATTAGCCCATCCGATTGTATCATCTTGAGCCCAGAAACTCGGTCCTAAAATTGTAGACTGAAGTTTTTGTGATGAAAATATATTATGAAGGAAAATATAGATTGCATTGCTAGTATGCATTGCCATCTACTTTGCAAGGACTACTCTTTTTTCCCAACAATGAGCTCGATTTCTACACTGAAGTGTTTTCTGGAAAGTAAAGACTTAAGATTGAGAAATTCAGCAAAAAGTCAATTTGTTGGGAACTATGGCAGACATTACTGTTGCTTCTAGTTCTCAAAAGGACAAGCGAGTCCTGAGAATGTGATTGACGCATTTATTTCATGCAAATTTAAAACCATTCCACTTCTACCTTCACCCTTTATTCCTTTGCAATATTCCCATTCTTTAACCTTTTTCCTGATTCTAGTCGATGTGTTCGTGCTACAGGCCTTCAATTAAAATAAGATTGTCCGAAGGAATTAAAGGAAGGCTAAGGGAGAGGCCCTCATGGTGGGTAGGCTAACCTTGAGCAAGGGGTCCACGGCATCAGTGTTTGAGTCGACCACATACCTTCATTGTCGAGCTGGCAGTTTGAAATAAAAATTTGGCAAGATTTCAAGCACATTTTCCAAGGTTTTGGGGGCAATTTCAAAAACTACCAAAAAAGAGTAAAAATTAGGCGTATACCTATCGCGAACATTTGTATGTCTGATGGTTGTTTGGCACCATGCCAGTACTTGCAACTAGCTGTCCTAGTTAATGTGCATTAATTGCTACACATTCCCCGCCATCAGTCTTAACGCCTACCTCCTCGGCATGCCCACCATCCGCTTGGTCTTGCATTCTGTTCACGAAACACCCATTCATGAGACAGCATTCATTTTCAGCAGTTCCATTCAAAACCAGCTCTAGTTAGGACGGACGCTGACGGTGGTAAGGCCATGGCCGAGTGGTGGTGATACATTTTTCGTGCTTTTTGTGTTTATCAACACCATATTCAGTAAAAGGAAACTATATAACTTCTTGCTACGCAGGTGAGGTTGTCTTCCAACCTCACTCAGGTAGTAACTATATATTGCAATATTTTTCTAGGTTTTTCTTGTGATTTTCTTTCGTTAAATGTGCAAGAAAAAGTTGTAATGCTTTCATCGTGTAATGAAGCTTTGTTGCAGTTTATTCATGGCCACTACTATGTATTTTATGGTCGATTGTGTGTATATGTGACTATACAGATATATATATATATGCATATATATGGCCGACTATTTGTAAATGTGTGTATACATAGATATATATGCATATATATCTGTGTATACACACAGCAATGGCCTACAAATGTAATTTTCCAACAATAATAGAACTATATAATGGCAGACTGTGTCTATATGTGAGAATACAATTATATATATACATATAAATGGCCCACTATGTGTATATGTGTGTGTACAGTTACATTTATGTGTATATACAGTTGACTGTGTGTATATGTCTATATATATCCATATTTATATGTCTACATACATATACACACACACCGCCATAATATATGTGTTTGTTTTCGTTTTATACCTTTGTAATTGGAATATATGCATATATATGTGTGTATACACACATATACACACAATCCGCCATTCATATATAGCTTTGTTTGTGTTTTATACCTCTGTAATTTGCATATGTATAGTGGTAGTATGTGTATATTTTTTGTCGACTGTGTGTATACATATACATACCATTCGTGTGTTTCTGCAGCTCGACTGTCAAGGGTTTTATGCACCTATGTTTTAGCCGGCTCTTTCAACAGTTGTCGTGAACCCCTTGCTCAAAAATTCCTAACCCCCATCATCCACTCTTCCCTTTCCTTCGTCTCTACTTGAAATATGACTGATTTAGGAAATACAGTCATATCCATTTATAGAATTTTCCAAGTCAATTTCATAATCATTTTTTTTTTAATTGACTAATCATTTATACGATTTTCCTAGTCAATTTAGTAATCATTTTAATTTTTAATTGACTAAACATTCTTTTTAAATTGATATAATATTCAACATCTTTATATTAGTCTAAACAATAAAATATTATGTATGCATGTATACACACATACGGGTGTTGTCATAATAGTGGTTTACAATTCCTGAGAGGAACGAATTTTAGCTGAAATCACATATTTTTAGAAAATATAATGATTTAAGCCTTAAAAAGTTCCATTTTAAGGATTCCAATCGAAGAGGTTTTGATCAAATCACCTTAGATCAAACCCCCTTGGATAGAACATCGCTAGTTTTAAACACCTATAAATGCGTCTCCTTTACAACTATCAAAATGCTGATAAAAAATCACTTTTGATTTAGCTTTTGGGGGATCAAATGAATTCATTTAAAATTTATTTCAAATCAATACGGTATTCCTCAGAACAAGCTATCCAATGAATATAATTTTAATATGTGTTGGTTTTGTTATGTATTTGTTTTTTAAGTTTTATTAAACATAGGTTTTCATCGAAAATGAATTTCTTTGTTCTTCACATGTGGAAAAATAGAAGATTATTAAAAAAAAAAATTGAAAAATATGAGTGCACCAGATATTGAAGTCCTTGATCCAACAAAAAAAATAAAAAATTTGACATATACAAAAAGTTTTGCTATACGGTTGTCCAGACGAATTGTAATTTGTTTGACTTTGAAACTTGATTAAGGAAAAAATATTCAATAAAAACTATCTAACCAAGTGGAAGCACTAGATATCAGAGTTACAAATCTAAATTTGAAAGAATTAGAATTTTATCATTCATGGAAAAAAAGTTATGTGTTATATGGTGTGCCACTTTTAAAAATGTTGTTTTATGAAAAAAATCAATTTTCATGGGAGATGGAAAAAGAAGTACAATTTGATTCCAAAAATTTTGAAATTTTTTTTTTTAGAATCTACAACAAAATTTGATGAGACTCTAATTTACACCATCTTCAAATTCCTCACAGTTTAGCCGCTATAGGTGCCCGAATGTGAAGATTCAGTTAAAAATAATAATTTCAGTGTCCAGTTTGGCCAAAAATTGTAAACCACTATTATGGGATCACCCATACATGCATACATACATACTACATAATTATTTATGTATGTATGTATGTATCTATTGAGACATAGACATAATAGAGACATACATACATACTTATACACACATACCTAGATGTATATGTGCATAGTATGTATACACACATACATGTATGGATGTGTGTATACATACTATATACACATGCATACATGTATGTGTGTATAGTATACTATACCCACATACATACATACTTTGGGAAAAACATAGGTGCATGCCACCCGAAACTATGGAGTGTATGATAGTGTTCTAATACTGCCATTATATATATGCAAGTTGCAGGTCTACAATTACATGTTTATTGAAGTGATCATGTGTATGCTTTGTTTGTTCTTCAATTAAAGTGACTGTAAATATCGGCTCCTCTCCCTTACAGCTATGTGTGATGATGGTTGACTCCTACTTATGTTAATATCAGGTCAATTAGATACATAGTTTGTTCATCAATTACACTCAATCTTACATGTATGAATTTGTTGTTACACTATGTACAATTGTTTGATATTTTGTTCATTTCAAATCAACTCAACTACATGCATGGTTAGTTTGTTCTTCAATTACATTCGATCTTACATGTATGCATTTGTTGTTACACTTTGTACCATTGTTTGATATGTTGTTCATTTCCAATCAACTCAATTAGATGCATGGTTAGTTTGTTCATCAATTACACTCAATCTTACATGTATGAATTTGTTGTTACACTATGTTCAATTGTTTGATATTTTCTTCATTTCGAATCAACTCAACTACATGCATGGTTAGTTTGTTCTTCAATTACATTCAATCTTACATGTATGCATTTGTTGTTACACTTTGTACCATTGTTTGATATGTTGCTCATTTCCAATCAACTCAATTAGATGCATGGTTAGTTTGTTCATCAATTACACTCAATCTTACATGTATGAATTTGTTATTACACTATGTTCAATTGTTTGATATTTTGTTCATTTCGAATCAACTCAACTACATGCATGGTTAGTTTGTTCTTCAATTTCACTCAATCTTAGCATAAGTAGGAGTCAGCATATGGTTAGTATGTTCCACATTTTTTGTATGAAGTTATATTTCAGTATGCTGTTACACTATGTACCATTGTTATATATGTTGCATATGCATATGCATATATGCAATTGTTGTATGAAGTTAAATTTTAGTATGTTGTTTGAGAAATGGTATTAACATAAGTAGGAGTCAGCATATGGTTAGTATGTTCTGCATTTGTTGTATGAAGTTATATTTCAGTATGTTGTTACACTATGTACCATTGTTATATATGTTGCATATGCATATATGTAATTGTTGTATGAAGTTAAATTTCAGTATGTTGTTTGAGAAATGGTATTAACATAAGTAGGAGTCAGCATATGGTTAGTATGTTATGCATTTGTTGTATGATGTTGTATTTCAGTATGTTGTTATACTATGTACCATTGTTTGATATGTTGCTCATTTCCAATTACCTCAATTAGATGCATGGTTAGTTTGTTCTTCAATTACACTCAATCTTACATGTATGAATTTGTTGTTACACTATGTACAATTGTTTGATATGTTGTTCATTTCGAATCAGCTCAATTATATGCATGGTTAGTTTGTTCTTCAATTACAATTGATCTTACATGTATGCATTTGTTGTTACACTATGTAACATTGTTAGATATGCATATGCATATGCATATATGCAATTGTTGTATGAAGTTAAATTTTAGTATGTTGTTTGAGAAATGGTATTAACATAACCAAGAGTCAACATGTGCATGTGCATACTATCAGCAATTTCCTTCTCCATTTACATTTAAATTAGATGAATGGTTAGTTTGTTCATCAATTACACTCAAATCTTACATGTATGAATTTGTTGTTACACTATGAATTTCAATATGTTGTTTGAAAAATGGTATTAAAATAAGGAGTCTGCATATGCATATGTGTGTGCATACTGTCAGCAATTGCCTTGTCCATTTACATTTAAATTTAAATGAGTGGACACCTTGTTAATTTCCATAACCATCCTTTATGTTGTCATCAACCACTCTCCCTTTAAGCTCTGTTATGGTCAAAATATTTTCAACCCTTTCGAATACAACGTTACCATACATATGTATGCTGCACAGAATGATACAACATACTGAATTTTTAAATTAACTTAAAACAACATACTGATACACCGTTATGATACATATATGTATAGATTACTATAGATAGCTACATAAGTTTCCTCTTGTAGAGATAAATAGATACATATGTTTCATATTGCAGAGATAGACAGTAACATGATGGAATATGTTGTCTCTATGGTATCCATACTAATGTTTCAAGTTAGAAACATTCAAAACAAAAAAAGTTCAAACATCATTTCAAATCCATCAAGAAGTTCACAACAAAAAACTAGCAACCAAACATTCAAATCAATCAAAAAATGTGGAAAAACTAAAATTTGATGGCAAGTTGTCTTGTGAGTTGGATGTGGCCTGTGACGGAGAAGGACTCCATGATTGAGTTGGTTGGATTATGCTTGGGATGGGTGAGGTTTGATAGGCCTGTAAACGAGGACTCCAACTCTCATATGGTTGGCTTCTTGTGGGGCTAGGTGAGTGTGTATAGGAGAGCGAGTGAGAAGGACTCCAACTCTGAAATGTTTGGCTGGTAGCTTGGGTAGGTGATGGACAATATTGGGGGCATTGAATAAATACAAAATCTGTGAAGATCCTATGGCGGTCAGGCAAGGGATTTAGAGGGCTGCTGAGTCGCCTCTCCTTTGCACCATTTGCTTGTGCCTTCTCCAACTCTTTTTCCCTTTTTACGGCTTCCTTTTCTCTTGTTGGTCCTCCCTTTTTTTGTCCTTGTCCTTCTTTTGTAGCTCCTTTTCAGCCTCTGTTGCTACTCATTGTTTTTCCTTTTCAATTCTCATAAGACTTTTCACCTCCAATTCTACAATCCTTTCTATCTTGTGCTCTACAAGTTGTTGCTTCTTCCTCAATTTTAGTTCTTCTAGTTCCTTCTTTTTTTCATCTTATTCACTTAGCATTTCCATGAAGTCATCAGCAGTTAGGATTTGGGATCATCTTTGCAACTTGATCCCACAGTCAACTACCTTATTAGACTTTTCTTTCACCACATGAACCGGTAGCTTCAAGAATTGTGAGATGCGTGAAGTTTTTTGGCCTCCCAAAGGCTCAATCAAATCGACATTATTTGTTTTTGGCATCTCACTATCTGTAGCATTCGTTCTATCTCCTAACTACTCACTGTCACTGTCTCCACAATCAACATAGAAATGTGCTAACGTATTGGGACCTATGCAGTGCAGTGGAGATGGCATTGAAATACTTTGTTCTTCGTCCACATGCATATCCATAGCAAGATTGGCAGCACCATCAAAGAGCCAGGAGGGCTGCTCATGTGGAGTTGGCAGGGAAAGAGATATGTCTCCAATACTAATGTGGTCTCCCAATACTACTGGTTCAAGTGGTTCATTGGAATCTAAAACAACAAATTCATACATGTAATTTTGAGAGTATTTGAAGAACAAACGAATCCAATCCATGTAATTTAAATGCAAATAGAGAAGGAAATTGCTGACAATATCCACAACCATATGCATATGCTGACTCTTATGATAATACCATTTCTTAAACAACATACTGAATTTTATCTTCATACAACATATGCATATGTTGACTCCTACTTATGTTAATACTATTTCTGAAAACATCATACTGAATTTTAACTTCATACAACATATGCATTTATGCAATGCATATGCATATTGCATATATGCGTATATAACTTCATACAACAAATGCAGAACATAGTGTAACAACAAATGCTTACATGTAAGATCGATTGTAATTCAAGAACAAACTAACCATACATGTCTAATTGAGGTGATTGGAAATGAGCAACATATCAAACAATGGTACATATTGTAACAACATATTGAAATATGACATCATACAACAAATGCATAACATACTAACCATATGCTTACTCCTACTTATGTTAATACCATTTCTCAAACAGCATACTAAAATTTAACTTCATACAACAATTGCATAAATGCATATGCAGATTTGCATATATATGCATATCTAAAAATGGTGCATAGTGTAACAACAAATGCATACGTGTAAGATCGATTGTAATTGAAGAGCAAACTAACCATACATCTAATTGAGCTGATTCAAAATAAGCAACATATCAAACAATGGTACATAGTGTAACAACATATTGAAATATAACTTCATACAACAAATGCAAAACATACTAACCATTCATCCCATTTTGCTGATCTCCAACTTCTGCAGTTCCAACATTAGACTCACCCTCATTAACTGCCAAACCATTGTTGGAAAGGCTTAGAATGTTTGCAGCAGCTGATGCTTCCTCAGGGGCAGCAAAGTGGAATGTCTTGCTAACCCTCATGTCATTATCCAAAGCATTTCAATCAAATGGCCAAATACCTGTCCTCTTGAAGCCAGTTGTAATGTTTGAAAAATTCAATGACTTTTGAAAAACTAGGCTGCCAAGTGTAGCCAATTATGCCCTTCTTATCTCCAGATTTGGATGTCTAATGGTCCAATTTATTCTTTCATTTTTGAAGTTACACTTGAAAGACGAGAAAAAACTCACATCAAGCTCGGCTGCAACTTGTGTGATGTGTGGGTGGGTAGGGTGAGCAAGTCAATACCAAGCTCCCTTGCTTTGGTAATGGTAGAGAAGGCTACATGGTTGCGATGCCCATCAAATATCAAGAGGTGTCTATGGGTGGGTGAACAACCCCCAGGTACTTGCATTGCAAAGAACTTGAGACATTTGATAAAAAGCTCTTTTGTCATCCATGCATGAGGTTGAACAACCATCAATGCTCCTAGCTCACAGTTGGCTATGTAGTTTTGCACATTTTTTTTTCTCTTGAACAAATAAAAACCTGGAAGTTTTTGACCTGCAGCGTTTACACATGCTAGAATAGTGATTCACTCCCGGCTCTTTGGGATAATGTAAGAAACACTTCTCACGCCTTTCATGGCAAGCACCTTCATGTTACCGTTCTGGCCAGCTTGCAGCCATGTCTCATCACAGTTCCAAATCTTCTATGGTCCATAGTTCCCTCCTGCATATGCCTTCTCCAAAGTGTCGTAGAAATCACTTAAAACCGGTTGCCTCGGATTTATAGCACGATCTCTATCTTGACCTTGGGTTGTTCTCAAGCAGAGATCAGGATTCCTTCTTTTGAATCCTACCCACCATGACTTTCCAGGAAGCCCATTCTTGAAGGGATTATTCCTTGTTTCGCATATTTGGGCCACGTCCATTTTTTGCTTGATGATCTCCAAACCTTGGCCAACAACAGCCATCTCCTTGCACCATTCAACGATCAATGACTCTTCCTCCTCAGTTAGGACTGTTGGGGGCCCTTTCCTTTTTGTAGTGGTCACATCACCTAGCCAATTGGACAATGTTGAGGTAGGAATACCCCACTTTTTTGTTGCACCTCTAGTTGACCAGTCGTAGTCTTCGACATCTTCAAGGGCATGGTCCATGTCAGCCTGGGTCCATTCACATCTTGGTGCAACCTTTTTGGTTGATACAGCTAGGTTAGCTTGCACTACAGATTCGGTTGGTTGTTCCAAAACAATTTCTACCTCCTCCTCACTACTAGGTTCTTCAGTTTGTTGGTGAACAGGAATGACAACATCCTCCTCATCGCTATGTGGCAGATGCACACCTCTCTTGTGTGCGGGCATAGTTGTCTGGCTCTACTTTTGTGGAGGCTTCCTCTTTGAATATCGCCTGCTATTTGTTTGCTCATTTATCTTCCTCTGTATTGAACCAACACAGTGATTTGTAAACAACATACACTTAATATTGAAAATAATGATACCGACTGAAACAACGAATCCATATATTTACTATTGACTGTAATTGAAGAAAAAGCTAACCATGCATATAATTGACACAACATTATGATACACATAAATATGAACTTGCAACAACAGCATGATACAAATATTTATATCTTCAAACAGCTTTGCAACACAATAAAGGGTTTCAAATATTTATATCATACTGTTGTTTCAAGTTGTGTTAATGTTTCATAATGTTGTTTGAGATATTCTTCACATACTGTTAGTACAATTGAAGAAAAAACAAAGCATACATCTAATTAAGTTGAATGTAACCGATGGTGGGTAGGGTAACTTTGAGCAAGGGGTCCACATCATCAGCATCCCAGTCAGGTAATTTTTTTATGCCATGTCCCTTGGCAGTCGAGCTGGCATTATGCAACTTTTATATATGTATGTATATATTTATCTCTGCAATATTTATATATATATGTATCTATCTATATATGTATGTATATATCTATCTTATTGATGTTTCAAGTTATTTATGCTCTTTCATTCCATGGTTATAACACAAGTAGGAGTCATATGCTATCACAGTTGGCTGTAAGGGAGAGGGGTTCTCAATTATAGTTGGTTAAATTGAAGAACAAACACATAGACAAAAGGGAGAGGAGCTATGTGTGGGCATAGGAGCTGATCGTGGGTATACATTTGGACATATGACATATGGTGGGTATGGTATGTGCAAGGCTGCTTATACACTGTCAATTTAATTGAAGAACAAACAAAGTAACGGAGGAGCTTTTTTTTCCCTACAGAGAATGCAGTGAAGTGGTATAAAGTTCATGGCATTTGCCATGAAATTTAGATTCTTGGCATTTGCCAATAGTTTATAAGTCATGGTATTTGCCATGGATTTTATAGCAGTTCTAACTGCATGCACTGCAAGGCAAGAGTGTTTTGATGTGACGTAAATATCAACCCCTCTCCCTTACAGCTAACTTTGATGATGGCTAAGTCCTACTTATGTTAATACCATTTCTCAAACAACATAGTAACATAAGTAGGAGTTAGCCATTATGACAGTTGACTGTAAGGGATAGGGGCTGATATTTACAGTCACTTTAAGTGAACAACAAACAAAGCATACATCTAATTAGGTTCAATGTAAATGAGGACATACATACAGTCACTTTGCAAAGATAGATAGATACTTAATTTGAATGTGAATGAACAAGGTATAAATTGAATGTAAATACCTATATTTGGTGATGAAGGTATAAGTAAACTGCTCAAACTCCCTAGTAAACTACACCTATTGTCCATTGATCATTTCCCATAATCCCTTAGATTGGGGAAGTTGTAAGTTTTGACTTTCCATGTGTGAAAATTATTTGGTGTTAACAAGTCAATTTCTTGATCCATGATGCACACACAATAAGACTTGAATTGTGCCTTACCAAACCCCCCCAAAATTGTATTATATCATAAAGATGCCAAATAAGATTTACAAGCTTTTGTGAAGTTTGGAAGCCAAATCACATGTTTATAACTCAGGGATATTTTTACAAATATTGAAAATTAGGCTTTCCAAAACTTAAATTTGAATACAAATCTGAAATCTTTACGAAATTGTGATGAATTTAAAAAAAAAAATTAAAATCAATTTTCATAATGAAAGTTATACCCTATCGAAATTACACAAATTACACTAATTTTTGAAAGTTAAAAAATATTTTTAAAAATTACAATTTTAAAATTGTCTCAATGCTACTTTTTCGAAGAAAAGAGACATAAAGTGTTTAATAAAACAAATGTACCAAAAAAATATTAATGTTAAGAGCTATCGAGGTGACATGTGGCTTGGTCTTGAACCACTTGAGGTGGTATATCTTCTTCGTTTGCAAAACAAGTATCAATTTGACTAAGTCCCAAAAAATGACTTCTTGAAGTTGAATTGCAAAGACCAAGGCACTGAGTGTGGAAACGGATTGTCATTGGCGCCAAGTGTAGAGGACGTTGACAAAGTCTATTGAGATCTCCATGCCAAATGTAGGAGTCAACTGAGTCTTTGGAGATGTTGTAAAGAGACCACTGGAACTGTTGGCAGGAGATGACACTGTGTGAAATAAAACTATAGATAAAGGAGTCGATAGAGATCGTTGGAGGTTGAGGTTGTGTAGGGTGAATGGGATTGTGGAGAGCGTGGGACAAAGACAAGATAGATATTCAAGAGATGACAGGTCGCACATGTAGATGATAGATACCTGCAAATGAAATAGCAACAAACCCACGTTGATTGTCCAGAGCTAACCCTCCACGTAGTTTCCAATAATGAATAATATGAATCCTATGTAAAGTGTTGATGCTCAGTGCTATGATCGCCTATAATATTTCTGATAAAAATTGGTGCAAATTTAGGTAGATATCGCACAATAAAGATAGTACTCATGCCTTGTCAAGGAACTCGCACCATTATGAGCCCATTTCTTTGTTATGGCTCAACATACTTTGATTGCTCCTTTTGAAGGAGTTTATTCTTGTGTGTTGCACCTCTGCGTTGTCGTTCTCTAGATCGACTAGGCCTACACAGAGAAAGAAGCCTTTGAACAGGTAGGTGGCTTAGTGCAATGCCTTTATGGAATGGATTGACAAAATTAAATTGCAGAAACAAACACAGATGCCTCCAGTTTGACCTTCAAAGGACATTCAAGCAAACAAATTCCTGCAAATAGGGCAAAATTCTTGCAAAACCTTCAATGTTCAATCTAGATGGGAAGATGAGCAGATTGGCCCAAAAAAAATTAAAAAAATGATTTTTTTACTTTTCATAAAATAAGCATAAATGTCCAAAAAATTGATGAAACAAAAGGTATTTTTCATTTCTCGAACCTTCTAGACATAATAGCAACGTCCAATTGGCTCCACGATGCTCGTTAATAGTGCTATGTACAGAAATCATCTTGAAGTGAGAAGGAACGTGCTTTCACAACTTTGATACCATGTTGGAGAATGCCAAGATCAAGAGTATGAAACAAACTTCCACAAGTGAACAAAATAAGCACAATAATATGTCTATCAATATGTCAAGAGTGTGTAAATACAATGATCAAGCCTTGCATATATAGGTAAGGATGAGGAGGTGAGAAGGTAAGAGTGAAACTCTAACTACCCCTCCACTTGCGAGCTCACTTGACAATTGTATGAGCAAGTGTCAATAGGTGTCTCAAGTCACGAGAACACATGTTTGAACTATATGAAGGAGACAAAAGCAAAAAAAAACTAAGTAAAATTAAACTAGGTGTGAATATGTCAATCCTAGAAAGGTGATTAACTAACTAGATGTGATAGTGACACCATTTACGCTAACAGTTTGGGGTAGCAACACATTAGTGCTAAAATGGAGGTAGATAGAAATGTTATAAAAGAATCTAATTATAAGTAATTTCAAAATAAAAACATTATTTTTGTATGACATCATTTTAGCTACCGTTGGTACCTTTCCTTTGGAGGCATTGATTTTTATCCAGATGTTAAGTTATTTAAAGAGAACAAAGAACATGGAGATGTATTGTCGGCCCAAAATGATAATGTAGGAAAAGTAAAACATAAGGAAGAGCATGTGCATGAAACAAAATACCAAGTGGATGGGTAAATGAAATATTAGTCTACAAGAATTTCCAAAGACTAATGTGGAAATCAAAAGATATGTGAAAGAAAATCAAGGAAATAATATGAACAAAACAACTTGGGAGAAAAAGAGAATACCATATCAAATATTTTAATCTTTAGGAACAAAAGATTATATAAGAATAGAATAAAATAAAAAGCAAAAATGTTAAAAACTCAACTAAGCAAAAATGTTAATTTTGATTACTCGAGACATAAAGGAATTATTTATATTCAACGAATCCATGAGTAATCTTCCTGCGAGCGGAGAACTGAAATATTCACCTGGGAAACTGACATTAAAAGAATTAGGATGTATTTCTACCACTATGTTCAAATCCCCCACGAAATTTTTCCAAGTGCGATAATGGGAAATCCGCCAATCATCATACAATTCCATGGAGCGGAGGCGTCTTTTGTTATTTTTGGAATTTTCTGGGGAGTAAACATTTCGTTTTGCTTTTAATGTAAATTTTATTTTATTTCATTTAATTTTCACTTTCATATGTCCACCATTAACTAGGATTTGCACTTACAGTGGTTTTCGTTTGTTGATCTGCTCTAATTCGCACCACTTTATATGTTGAGGTTGAGGATGTTGAATATTTTACGCAAGCCAGCCACATCCTGTGGGTCGGGCTTAACCGGCACACTCTAAGCATTGACTTACTTAGGTGGTCGGGCCCACTCTTAACCGCACCCTTCCCTCTTAACTCGACCTTTTCCGTATCGTTGCATTTTCCGTTTTCGCGTATGCCGTCCCCGTTGCCGTCCCCGTTATTGTTATCGTTTCCATCGTTTAGGGATTTCGTTCTCGAATATGCAATTCCCGTTACCGTTCTTGTTTACACTGTTTCGAAGGAGTGCAGAGTTGGAGAAGAGATGGATCCCTTTTGGAGCACTATTTGATTAGCTTTTGGTCATCCCTACGAAATGGAGAAGCTCCTCAATATCCCCACGCGCAATTATAATATGGACACCATGTATAAAGCGACGAAACAGATTCCTGTTGAGCGGTTGTTGTGTGTTCGAACAGGAATACACAAAGGCAAATAAACTGTCTGAAGAATGCCCTGATTGCAGGATACACAAAAAATGGATTTGTTTAAATGGCTTTAGAAACTTTTAAGCAAATGCAATTGGCGGGTGTAAAACCAAATTCCACAACATGTGACAGCATCCCCCTTGCCTCTGTCAAAATGGGAGCTTTCGAACAGGATATGGTCATCGATTAAAGCATAAAGGATAAATAATTTTTATTAGATATTGTAGTTGCAACTGCCATGGTAGACATGTGACTGCTATGTGACTTGCGTGTGGAATTTGAATAGTGTTGTTGCGCGTTGAAGCCAGAAACATGAGCCGTTGTGAGGAAAAACAAACAAGAAATTGCACTTAACCACTTAAATGAGCAATCAACATAAATTGTAATAATATTAATAGAATTTTAAAATTTATTTTGCAGCCATTCCATTTAATTGTCCTACTCACCAACTCTTTCTCCTGTTCATTACTTGCAGTGTTACCAAGAGGGTTTGTCTATTATCTGTGTCAAGAAATTTCTGCAACTTTTTAATAATCATTCTAAGGAAGAGCAACTCATTTGTGTGGCTCATTTATATTTATTTGTAATATATGACATCGCATCCCTTTCAAAGTTTTCAAGTAAATTTATAGATTTTATTCAATTACATTTTTGCTCTATAGGGAAACCCATAAAAAGATTTGGTTAGATGTTGTAGTTGCAACTACCTTGGAAGACATGTATGCAAAATGAGGAAGAACAGAAAGGCACTTGGAATGTTAGACAACATGCCTCTAAGAAATGTGCTAACATGGACTGCAATGGTTGCAGAATATGCACAAGATGAATTTGCTTAAAAGGCTTCAGAAACTTTCAAGCAAATGCAATTCCTAATGTAAAGCCAAATTCCACAACCTCCCTGCCTGTGCCAAAATGGGAGCTTTGGAACAGGACATGGACATCCATCAAAGCATAATGGAAAGAGGATTTTTGTCAGATAGACATGTATCCAAAATGTGGAAGAATAGACAATACACATGAACTGTTTTGAGTCTTGACAGAATACCTCAAAAGGAAATCATCTTATAGAACTCCATGATTGCAGGATATGCACAACATGGATTTATTACAAAGGCTATTGAAACATTCAAGCAAATGCAATTCGCATATGTAAAGCCACATTTCACAGCCTTTGCTAGTATCCTCCTTACCTGTGCCAAAACGGGAGCTTTGGAACAGGGCTTTGATCAAAGCATGGTGGAAAGGGGATTTTGTAATATATTATAGATAAAGGATAGAAAAATCTATCGAATGTTGTGGCTGTAATTGCCCAAGTAAACATGTATGCAAAATGTGGAAGCATAAACAAGGCATGTGTAACTGTCCATGCATGGAAAATGTGAAAGCATAGACAAGGCAAGTGTAACTACCCAGGTAGACATGGAAGCATAGACAAGGCACATGAACTATTTGAAAAAATGCTTCAGAGATGTCATCTCATGGAATACCATTATGACAAATGTAATTGGTAGGTGTAAAGCCAAATTCCACAACCTTTGCCAGCATCCTCCCTTCCTATGCCAAAATGGGAGCTTTAGAACAGATCATGAACATCCATCTAAGCATAATGGAAAGAGGATTTCTATCAGATAGTATAGTTGGAAATGCTATGGTAGACAAAAATGCAATTGACAGCTATAAAGTAACATTTTACAAACTTTGCAAGTATTTTTCCTACATGTGTCAAAATGGGAGCTTTGGAATAAGCCATGGAGATTAATCAAAACATAGTGGAAGAGGGATTTTTATTGTATATTATAGATAAATATAGAAGAGTTTTGTTTATTGTTGTGGTTGTAAATACTTAGATAAACATCCTCCTTTCTTGTGACAAAATGAAAATGGGGTATGGACATCCATCAGAAGATGACAGATAAAAAACTTTTTAAAATGTAGTAATAGGAAATATACATATACATTTTTTTAACCTAGTACTTTGGTTATTGTGAAACATAGAAAAATGATATTAAAATGAAATTTCACAAAGAAATTGTAATGTAAATTCTAATCATCATTTTTTATTTTTCACATTAAATATTCAAATATCAAAATTAGATTTCCATATATATACTTTCAAAACATGTATATACACATGCAACCAACTTTACATCCAACACCCTTATTTTTGAAATCATCTATGCTCACTCATACATAACAAGGGGCTTCATATAGTGAACCATTTATCTTCTAAGATTAAACATATATGTTTAACATTGTTTAATAACATTCCAGCTTGTCCCTCAACCAATAGGGGACACTCAACTCCTCTATACGAAGGAGAACATTCCATGGAAGATGTTAGTGTAGTTGGATAGCCAACTAGACACCCATGTATGCACATTGTGTGACATCTTGCTCACCTGCATCAAAATAATTATTAGCTTTCACATTTTTATTATACCAAAAAATATATATTGTCACACATTTTAGAAAATTACATATATTATACCAAATATTATATGTACACAATTTAGCAAAAGAAAGGGAAAGACACCCTTTCATAAACTCCCATATATTAATAATGGCATGAAACTATGACCTAGATATTATTTTCTTTAGTTGGATGACAAAAATAAATTGCAAAAACTCCAAGAAATTTTTCCATTAGCTTCATCTATAGATGGAAAACAAAAGGATCCCCAATAAAGACAAAATCATTAGATAATATGGACATGTAGTTGGTCATAAGACCACTATCTCTTGTGCTTCAACCATATGGAACATTTAATAATTAACTCACTAGCTACTAACTAGATTAAAGAAATGGAGAGGAAGGAAAATTTAAGAATTTGCATTATAGAGAACACAATATGGTAGCTTTCTGGAAATAATGAAAGGAGATTAGACATAAAGAAGAACAACTAAGAAATTAGAGGTAAAGATCCCAAGCATATCGAAAGACATAAAATTGATACACATTAAAATATTTCATAAATTGATACATAGTTGCTTGTTTTATGCATTTGATATAATTTAACTCTAATACACCAAAAAGAAAATAGTTTAATAGATAGGTCCCGATTCACCGTAATAGTTTTTCATATCCTCCAATTCTATTAATTGGATACTAACCGATATTCCAATTATATTTGTGACATTCAAAATAACATTATGGTATTCCAAAGTACTAAAAATGCTTCTAATGCACAATTAAACAAGTGCAATGACACTATATTATGTGTTTTCAATAAAACCATGTGTGCTTGCAATAGTATCTTGCATGCTTCCAAGCTCTGTGTCAACAACCATGTCAAAATTGTGTTCATTATACTGAGTATGATCCTTGTCTCATTCATTTTCCCTATCGAGATCATCAATGTACCAAATGTAGAATCCATAGCCGATATGTTGTTGTGGCCATGTTGAAGCATCCAATCAAGTTGCTCTAGCAATTGAATTCCCAAAACAAATGGGATTTTACCATCTCCATCAACAACAATGGTGTTATACTCTTGATATGCAAACCACTTGTCAGGGTTTGCCAAAACCCATTGTTGTACTAAAAGAGCATCATTATTATCAAACATGTAGCTTGGTGTCTTAATTTTACGATCAATATTCGCAATATCATCCATTTTCAAAAAATCATCCCTAGAATATTGACCCTCAAACATGGTCATCTTATCATGCACCATTTGTTTATGTTTTCTATGGATTGCATCTGCAGGCATGCCAAGCAATAACAATGACTCCACCCACTGATGCAATTGTTTAATAATATATGGTACAAAGAAGGACCTTGTTCCCAAAAACTCATTATTCTTTTGACCATGACAAGGTATTTCTTCCTTGTCCACATGTTGAACTTGGTGGTACCATATCAACATATGGTTTGGCTTACGAACCATGACCCGTGTGCTAAAATGACAAGTGCAACCACATTGTGTATGTTTACGACCAAGTCTACTACCCTTCCCTAATTTAGGCACTGAAGAAGGATCGAAAGGTGTTGCATCTTTTTCTCTGAAGTCATTTGGTCCATACGCACAGGTCAATACCTATGAAAATCATAAAGAATCTTGAAACTATTAATAAATGTGTTTAACCATGAATATAGAAACTCTTGCACTTCACAATTGTGAGGATGAACATATGCAATTAACATATTATTCTTACATGTTGTATTCCAAAAAACTATTAATCCTAGTTTTTCTATTAGAATTAGGAGAGCGTTTCTTTATATGACTCTTGTTGAAAAAGGTTGGGTAGGAGTCCCTTGAGCTTTCTCCCTCAATAAAGTCATTCAATCTATCAATTTCAATCCAAGCTGAAAATAATTGTGAGCCTTTAAGGACATATGTCTCCCATGAAAGGTATTGTAGGACTTTCCATTAGGGGGGTGTTGAACAACTTCATCCATGATGCAAGACCAATTCACATCCATCTAATAAACAAAAAAATGTCAGAATTTTATTAGAAAATCTCCACACAACATAGAACATTTGGTAGTCTAAATTATAGACATGTTTGATAACCATTCAAAACATGCTAGTTTAATTATTGCAATTATACCCATCATCAAAATTAGAGATAAAGATCCCAAGGATATCAAATGTCAATGTGGAAATGATTATAAAAGTGAAATCGACAATGAATAATAGATTTTAATGTGATAAATTTTGGCTCATCGATAATAGTAGATATGTTCAAAATAATCTAAAGGCTTCTAGAAAGCCCTAGTTGGCCATTCATATTAGATATTTTCATGTATTTGTTAAAGGTGTATTTATGATTTTGGAATGTCTTTGAAGACCATGTGCTCTTCACATGGCACACGTATAGATTTTGTAAGAGCCTTCAATGTGTTGTCAAAGTTTGTCTCCACTACTTGAATTTGCATTTCATTGTTGTGGGTTAGAGATCTATGAAATGATTCTTTCCATGAATATTTTTGTGAGTGTGTTGAAAAAATTCTTAAATAGTTTCCTTTCTTTATGCTTGGAAAGAAAGTTTTATAATGTATCAATGGGTTTGAATTTTTCAAGGAAAGTTCCCAGGAATGGGTTTGAGTTTCTTCATATTTAGTTGTTTGCAATTGTATGTTTAATTTGAAATACTCAAGTTGAATTCTCCAATTGTTCAAATTTAAAGTAACTTGTATGGCACTATCAATCTCTTTACTAATTTTAAAAAAGATAAAATTTATAGTGTGTACAAGCTCTTCATCCTCAATTTGAGGATGCTTCTAAAATTAGTCAAGTTAAGCTTTTATGATCAATAACAAATTATATATATATATATATGATTAAATTTCCATAGAAATGTAATATGCTACTTGATCTTACAAAACATGGCAAAGATTATTGAAATTATAGAATTTGAGTGTCGAGAATATAATCATGGAAATTTCATGTTATCTTGCTACCATTCATACATTAGAAAAGTCTTTAAATGTTCACCATGAAATCAACCCCTTAAAACTCTCATGAAACCATTAAATAGTCTTGGAAATAGCTTGGAAGCTATTTTGGAGTATCTACAACCTTTACAAATCCTCCTTGAAGTATTGAAACCCTTTATTATATCTCAAAATAACATCTAGTGTCAAGAATTTAAATTTAATGGATGGAAAGAAGGTAGTTTAGAATGAAGGTTTGAACAAGGATCATTGGATATATGGCATAACTTGAATGCATCATTAAATTCCCTTTAGTAGGTCATTAATCACCTTATATTTTCTCAACACTTTCGGGGCTAAAATTGATAGTTTGGTATTTGCTGAAAACCCTCACCTAGCTATCATGATAGAGCTATAGATGTCAAGTAGGATCCATTACCCTTATTAAAGATACATGAGAATTTTTTTTGGTGTCTAACACCTATTACAAGGTTCGACACATGTCATATATGATAGAAAAGTCCACCTATTATTGTTACAAAGAGAAAACTAGATTTTTACTATGTAATTGGTGTTGGAATATGGAAATATTTTTGGTGCATCTTCTTTTGTTAAATTTAAACCTTAGGGTTACCTATTTGTAATTATTACAACCTAATCTTGAATCTCAATGCTAAGGAAACATCATACTTGTGAAAACCCTTTATTTCTACATGAAAATCTTGGTAAATGTGTCCTAAAATTTTAGGAAATTAAGATAAAATAGTTTGTAGATGCATACCTCTTCAACTATGTATGGAGATAGATTTACAACAGTTTCCAATAGGTTATAGATGCATACTTTATTTCTTTAGGTACTAAATTATGAAGGTTTCCAACTTGTTGTTAGACATCTATTATCACGGAATCTAGTAGCGCTCGTTCCACGGATAACCCCCTACGAAACTTGTCTGTTTCCTAGGATTTGTGAAGTTCAAGTACACATAATGGAGTGATTTTTAAGCCACCTTGAAATGCGTTCCCAAGTCTCGAATAGTCAATTCGAGCGTTCCCCCTTGTTCACCTCGCAAAGACCTTCGAAACGAGATCTTTCGCGACATTTCACTGTTCATACTTAGCAAATTACAAAAAATGCAATGGCACTGAAAAAGTGCGCCCCTGCCTTGAAGCAAAATTGACTAAGTCTGGAAATGAAAGGGCGCTAAAATTTAGCGCCCCTGCATGCAGTGAAATTGCCAAAAATGCAATAGCGCTAAATTTTAGCACCGTTACATTTTTCTTCAACACTTAATTTTTTTTTGTGACTCTGGCACGTTTCTTCATGTTTTCGCGTTTTTCGTCAATCGTACCACTTTTTGTGCCTAAATATATTGCTCGACTTGAGTTAGGTTTTTAATTTTCATTTTCACTTAAGTGAATGAGTTCGCCATTTTAGTTGTTCACATTTTATTTTTCTCTTCTCTCCTCTTGCTGTGCGGGTTTCTTTCAAACTACAAGTTCACGTTTTGGAGATTTCGCCGTTTCTTCAACATTCTTCGCGTTTTGCTCTGGTAAGTTTTTCGTTTGGCTTTGTCTTCACTCTTTTCATTTGTATGTGTTCATTGTTAAACATACACGTTTTTGTTTCTTACGCTTTGTGCTTTCCATTCGCGTTTTTTCCATTCGCGTTTTGTTCTCACCCTTCAAGTGTTCTTCATTCGCGTTTTTCTTCTTCAACGTACATTCCTTCTCTCCATTCGTGTTTTCTGTCCATTGTTTGTCTTCATCGTGGCGAGCTTTTGTTTCCTTACGCGTTTCTTTCCTAACCCTACGCGTTTCTTTCCTTATTCTCCTCTATGATCGATGTTCTGTGGAACTTGTATCTATCCAATGTATTCATGTTGAAATCTTTTTGTTTCTCTCTCTATGCGTTTTGGTGAACATTGAAAAGATCTATCATTGTGAAAGAGAATTCCCTTAACCTTTGAAGGCGTATGTAATAGGATGGAAACAAGTTCAAGCTTTCATGATTCAAACAAATTGCCTTCTCCAAGCCTGAGCGCTCTCGCCATTCCCTCTTGCATCTGCATCTCAAAATTATCAAGAAAAAAGCAGAGGCGCTGAATTTTGGCGCTAGGACATTTTTGAGAAGATGAGATTTTTCCTAACACTGAAAGTGTAAGGGCGCTAAAATTTAGCGCCCTTGCACCAAAGGCAATTTTTCAAAAATGTAAGGGCGCTGAATTTTAGCGCCCTTACACTTTTTTGCAGGCCTTTCCCAGACTTTCCCAAAAAAGCTTCATTTTCGACCAGTGCACTCCTGATCCTCATTTTTCTACATTCGTGCATCGTTTTGCGTGCCTCATCATCCGCTCTATGCTTTTCCATCTTCGTGCTCATTTCACGCTTTCCCATGTTTCCTAACAATTGATGTTTGTTCTGGCTAAACAGATTGCAGTCTACTTTCAAAGATCGTCAAGTCAAGAGTGATCAGAGTACCAGTTCCTTTTGATGACTGCTACGAAGCCTCCTTCTTCAAAAGCAAAAAGCAAGATGAAATACAAATATCAAGGCGTCTATCCGCCAACTATGGTGCTTTCCAAAGTCGAAGAGATAAAGGATACAGAAGTTGGTCATCAAGACTTGGTTGACTTCGCAAAACTAACAGAGACAAAGCCTCTTCCTGATTCAATGAGAGCTATCGTACACAGCAACCTCCACTTGGTGGCGATGTTCCCTACATTGCGCACAATACCGAGTTTGTTCTTCAAGTTGCGTCTCATTACATCAGAGAAAGCAGAAGTGTGATCGACTCTTCCGGGCACGAGATTCTGAGACTCAACCCCGATTTCTTTGACATTGTCTTCAAGGTCCCTCATATGGAGAAATATATCGACATCTCTATGTCGAAAGCACAAGAGATCTTCGATGCTGATCCTAATAAAGCTAAACAGTTGATAAACACTCAATGGCTCAAAAAGCCTAGATCATCTGTTTCTAGATGGCCGAAAGGACTCCTGAGAAGTGACTTCAAAGATGACGTCAAGGATATGATCACGTTTCTAAGCCAAGTGAAAGGCTTGCCAAAATCATCCACCTTTCACGATTGGATGTATGAGTAGATCAGGATCATAAGAAGGCAGAAGGTGCATATTGACTGGGGCAAACAAATCAGTGATGAGATACACAAGCAATTGATCAATGCTCCTTCTACATTGAAGTTCTACATGACTTCTTACCTGGTGTATGCAGCAGCTGTGATGAGACAATTCCCAGGTCTATCTACAAAAGGGAATCGGATGATGGTGCCTGTGTACAGATATTTCTATCAATTGGAGCTAAAGGAGAGCTTTCATCATTTCAGATGGGTCACTGATGCTTTCTTTGCGCCCTTACTCTTCAACTTTGATCCAGCTTTGGAAAGAAGAAGAGTATCCGATGAGGCTTATAAGGTGGTAAGTAAAGTTGGATGCATTTTTCTCAAATTCCTAACATTTACTTACTTGAGAGTAGGCTGCTACACTGGTTGTCCCTACATGCTACCACGTTATCCTTCGGATAAGTGGATTCTCATGGAAACATGCAGACAGCTGATGTTAGTGTAGAAAGAACGAAGAAGCAATCACAAGCGTGGGTTCAAGTTCCTGCTGACCATCGGCCGATATACTATCCAAACTGCACAAAAAGCTAAGTCTGTCTATGCTGAGATGCAGATCATGACCATCAAAACCTACAGGTATAGGTTTGATTTCGACTACCGAGATGTCAGAAAAAAGTTGCAAAAAGGTCACCAACACAGGTACCGTTTTGAAGACATCTGGGCAGATCGCAGAGATGAAGAAGCCATTCACAAAATGGACTATTGCAGATTGACAGTTCAACAAATCAGAGATCTTGGTATTGCTGATCTACCAGAGGATTTTGAGGATCCAGGTGATATCATGAACGCTGTCTATGATGAGCAAGGCATTGCTAAAAGGCCATTGCCTGCAATACAATGGTCTAGGAAAGAGGTTACCAACATGAGAGAAAGGCTGAGACCAATCCTAGCCAACACAGAAGAATGGTTACATAAACATGGTCATGCAATGAAAAGTTTCAGAATAGACTCAGAAGGAGAGGAATCTGAAGCAGAAGCTCGCCAACAGCAAGAACTCCGCGACAAAAACAAATCAGCGGCTGTTCCCACTTCTTCGCGAAGGGGTCCAAGGATCAAGTTCACTGTTGGTAAGAAAGATACCCAGGCAGTCCAAGAGGCAGAAATGACGGAATCTCATCCATCTCGCTCTAGGGGTAAAAAGCCTATTCTGGAGGAGATAGATTCCGATGAAGAAGGAACTTCAAGCGACCAATCCGCTGAAGATGAAGATTCAGCAGAAGCAGACTCCGATGCCGAAGAGGTTTCTGAAAGCGGGCAAGAGTCTGATGAAGATTCTGAAGAAGGATCTGAAGGTGACTTTGAAGGCGAACCAGATTCGGAGAGACAAGAGGGTGATCAACAGGAACCCGGGCATGATCAAGAAATAACTACTTCCTCCTCGAGAATGTAGTTGAGGAAATTCATTGCACATCATCGCCTTGACTTCAAATGTTCCTCATACCCCTCCCCGACTCAAGCATTCTCCACCTCCTGCTCCTCACACCTATCCTCCTACCACATGCATCTCCTCCTGTACCGGTGACATATCTCCTATCCCCTCGCAGCATCAACCCGTACCTGATACTCCATCGGACAAGCATCCATACCATGATACACCGGCCAAGCCTCCATCATCCATTCCCAGCTTGTCTTCGCCAACGATATCACTTCGAAACCAATTCAATCGCTTCATGAATGAGTCGATGTGTGATCAGCAATGTGTCAACTGGCCGTGAGCTAATGATGACAAATACTTCCAATTGTCACTTATACCAATGGTGAGTTCGACGTGACACAACTTCGGCGCTATGGCGACCAAATGGATAGTAAATCCGGTTCGGCTAATCTCTTTCTCTCCTTGGCTAATATCTCAAGTGCCTGCTTAAAAGTAAATGATTTCTCCAAAATATCGACCTGAAGATAGTGTTCTTCCAAAAAGCCAAAGGGAAGAAGTGGGTATACTTGAATTTAACGTTGATAAGTCTGGCCACAAGTATGCTGAAATTGGCATACCACCAAGTGAAGAAGGTGATGTCAATATGGAAGACTACACAGTAATAAAGGTCCAGCTTGGCAAGGTTACCAATGAAAGTGCAAAAGCCGATGCACAAGTCACTTTGGATATCTTGGCAGGAAGGCTGGATAAAGTTGAGCAAGCTCGTAACATGTACAAACAGAGGGCAGAGCATTATGCCACTGTTGTAAAGAGACTTGCCGGTTCTCCAAGTAATGCACAACCACTGACAAGCAGTAACAAATATTAAAGACCTAGTCAGTCAAGAAAGTCGGTGGTACCCGCTTCCAAAGGTAGGGGGTGTTATATGATTTTGTTGAAAAGATCATCGAAAGCACTCCGATCTTTAGATAATTTTGGTCACAATGCAGAAAACTACTCATGTTGGCCAAGCTCACCACGAAAGCTTGATAAAGAAAAGAGCCGCACTTTCCCGTGAGCTGCTAGAGACATAGAAAATGCCCTGTCATGGTCGAAATGGTCGTGCAAAGCTCGCAAGAAATTGGTGGAGGTTGGGGTAATTCCTGACAAAGAAAAGTTTGTAGAGGTAAGAGAATCACTGAAACACAGAATTCAAGTGGTTCAATCTCTCACAGAAGATCTTCACCAAATACAGGAAGATGTCGACGGGCATCGCAACATTCTTGACAAAAGTATTAGAGTTGCTTGGTCAACTTCTTGAGGAAAATCGTATCTTCCTGCTGGCCACAGAAATATCCCTGATCTTCAAGCGCGCGAAGCCATCATGAATTACTACGTCAAATTTGCTTCAATCAACATCATTTGTGATACAAGGCTCACATCGGAAAACCAAGATGCATCTTGACAGGTGCAAGGTTCACTCATCTGCCATGAGATCGATCACAAGAATTCACACCATTGTGGATTACACCGTTGGTCCAGATGAGAAGTTCGTGCAGGAGACTAGGAGGAAATTTGAAGACTTCCGCGCCCAATGCAAGGAAACGTAAAGCAGCCCCCTATTCTCCAGTGTTAGACATTTTCGGTGCATCCCATTATGCATCTTGTAAATATTTCTCGACATTTTCGAATGTCATTTTGTAAATTGTAATTACACCAAGTCCAAAGATGTAATATTTTCAAACAAATTACACTTTGACTTTGGTCAAAGTTAGGTGAGATCTCCTAAAATCGCTCACCTAACTTTCCCTGATTTTCTCAATCTCTTTCCTAATTTTGCTCATCCCTCTTTCTATATAATGTGAGGGATTTTCATTGTAAATTATCTTTTAGCCTTTTGCAATGAAGTGCTGCCCTTTTGTAAGCAAATTTGTGAAACTTTGCGTTCATGCTTTGTGAATGAGATTCGATTAATAAAGAAAAGGATTGCAAGCCAAACTTTGCGTTGGATTCGATACTTTTGTGAGTTAATCTTATTTGGTAGTGATTAGTTCAAAGAATCTGAAAGACTCTAAGTAGTTTATGTAAACTTTGTGTTACATCTATTATTTAGATTGCATTGTTATTTCTGTTTATCATTGGTTGAATGATCTACAAGACTTTGTGCTTGTAATCATTCATGCTCTTGCATGTTCTAGTTGAGTGATCTACAAGACTTTGTGCTTGTAATTATTCATACTCTTGGATACTCTTGTCGAAGGATCTACAAGACTTTGTGCTTGTAATCGTTCGTGCTATTTGACACTTTTGTTGGATGATCTACAAGACTTTGTGCTTGTAATCGTTCATGATGTTCGAAGAATTGTTGCGTCTAAGAAGACTTTGTGCTTCTAATGTAGCAAACGGTACGTCCACACAGATCCAACATTGATAAAGCTACGGAACGACTTTGTGCCTTCGTGAGCTTTCCCTTTTTAATTTATTTGTTTGTTATTAATCACTTCTGGTATCTCTACGCTTCGCTTTGACGAGATAGGGATATTGGTATTATTGCTAGTTGTTTGTTTCAAGTTATCAAGAATTCTGAACTTCCAACAAGTGAAGCATTGTAAACATCTTCTCTGAAAAAAGAGAGAAGGATGAATGTAACACACCCCCCCCACTCCGTGAATTGCGTGTACATTTTGTAATTATCTGTTTGATTTACTATCACTTCTGTTAGCAGTAAGAAGGGCGCCTCCCCTTTCCGAGAGGAGAGATTCACATCTCACATAGCTGTGGCTGAAATTCAAGTTGTGTAATCTATGGAAAGTTGATTACATAATTTTCACCCAACAACATCAATTAAAGTCAAGCACAAAAACTAAGAGGACTATCTCATCAAGGGTAGGAGTGTCATAAACGCTATTATCAAGATTAAGATCATTTCATGTAAAACTCTACCATTGTTCTCTTATAGGATAGTAATCACCAATTGACTAGTCCCATATCACCTAAGAGGCTTTTCATGATAATTCAACATCACTTAAAAATTCCATACCACGCATATAGAGGATATAATCCCAGAATACATCTAATATCGCTAAGATAACCTTGTCATTAAATCAAAATATTGTCATGAATAACATATATGATTGTCCTTATTTGCTTTTATTGAGTGTGTAGTTATAAACTAACTATTTTTTTTGTTTCAATGATAAGGTCCTCATCTTATTAATGAAGGATTTCAAGACATGGTATTATTCATGACATTTATGTACCTTAGAGCATAGTCTTGGAGCTCATTTTCTCATTGATTGCTATAAACCTACCCTAACAAATATTACAAGAAAGGAAGTTGGGTTGTTAGAAAATATCATAGTACTACTATGGAGTGTCCTATCTCTCTCTCCCCTTCTTGATAATAGTAGATATGCTCAAAACAATCTAAAGGCTTCTAGAAAGCCCTAAGTTGGCCATTCATAATAGATATGTTCGTGTATTAGTTAAAGGCGTGTTTCTGATTTTGGAAGGTCTTTAAAGACCATGTGCGCTTCACATGGCACATGCATAGATTTTGTAAGAGTCTTCAATGTGTTGTTAAAGTTTGTCTCCACTACTTGAATTGCATCTCATTGTTGTGGGTTAGAGATATGAAATGATTCTTTCCATGAATATGTTCATGAGTGTGTTGAAAAAATTCTTAAATAGTTTCCTTTATTTATGCTTGGAAAGAAAGCTTTATAATGTATCAATGGGTTTGAATTTTTCAAGGAAAGTTCCCATGAATGGGTTTGAATTTCTTCATTTTAGTTGTGTGCATTTGTATGCTTAATACATAAACCTCAAGTTGAATTCTCCAATTGTTTAAATTTAAAGTAACTTGTATGACACTATCAATCTCTTTACTAATTTTAAAAAATATAACATTTATAATGTGTACTCTCTTCATCCTCAATTTGAGGATGCTTCTAAAATTAGTCAAGTTAAGCTTTTATGATCTATAATACATTGAACTATGAGTAAATTTCCAAAGAAAATGTAATATGCTACTTGATCTTAAAATCGTGGTAAAGATTATTGAAATTAGAGAAATTGAGTGTTGAGAATGTAATCATGACAATTTTATGCTATATTGATATCATTCATACATTACAAAAGTCTCTGAGTGTTCACCATGAGATAAGAATAACTAGTGTACCATTTAATTTCTCTTCGTTAAATTTGTAAACCCAAAATTCTTATGTCATCTAGAGGTGAGTATTATTAGAATTTCCAAACATTCATTATTAGATATATGAACATTTCTACTCCAAAAAAAATACTATACAAAGTTCAACAAATAGAAATATTGGGTGTCTAAAGACTGGACCAAAGAACACTAAAACTAAAGAACCTCACTTGAATGAATAAATGAGTAATAAGGAATTGACTCCTTTCTAAATAGGCCTCTTAGAATGGAAAAACTCCTCTAAGGACCAAACATGTTGACATGAATTTCATAGTTAAATCGTATTAATTTTATCTAAGTGAGCTAGCTATGACTCATCACTTAAATTGGACCAAACAACTTGGATTTACTATTCTAACATCTCCTTGACTTGGAGAAGACACATAAAATATGGAAAATATCATAATGCAACTTCCCTTAATTACTCCCTCAAATCCAATCATATTTTATCATTGAACATATTTAACCCCAATAAGAGGTTTGGTGAAGACGTGTACAACATGATCTTATGTTTCGAAATACTAGAAGTTAATCATCCCCTTATATATGCACGTTCTAATTATATTATAATGAATAATAATATGTTTAGTCCTAGCATTAGCCACTAGATTAGAAACTACATATATAGCTCATTAATTATCACATAGAAGAGTAATAGTCATAGATTAAGGAATATGTCAATCTCTTTTAAAAGATAATGAATCGAAAGAAAATTTTTAAATTACATTCACATCTCATAAATATACTCCCTCTAGAATTTAGAAAGAGTATTTAAGTAATCTATTAGTTTGTCTGCAAGACATGTAATTGGTCTAGTCTCCAATATAAAGTATACCACAATTCAAATATCCAAGTACCATTGTATCAATATCCTTATTTATCACAAAGATAAAGAAAAATAAAGAGGACACTTGTGTGTAAAAATGCTAAACAATTACCTTTAATAAAATCTAGGTTAAGCTTTGTCTCTTGAAGCAAGACCTAGCATACGCCACAACACACAAAATATTCTAAGTTTATATTTGGAATATATTCATTTATGATGTCAAATTTAGATTTGAACCCCTTCCAACAATTCACATAATTATCAAATATGTTTTTTTCATTCTTGTGAAGAGCATAGTTAGCTAAGAAATTGATAATTCCATTTTTCTCTTTGGAATAAGAACTTGGCGAATCCAACTATGTGGATTGTAAGGGCAACAATTGATACAATTGTAGTCTATATAGATGAAAAATGTGAGTAAACTTTCTCTCTATTATGGTCAATCTTGGTCCATCAAGATAAAAGTGATTCTAGATAATGTTGTTATCCATCTAATAGCCCTAACACACATCCTGTTGTACAAGTCATTTTTTGGGGCTGCTTGATAAGCCCACAAAGCAAGGAACAATACCTTGTTGCTCTCCTTTCTATGACCCATTGTTCTGTGCAGGATAACCAAGTGTTGTATTGAATCCAGTCCACGGTTTTGGAGAAAATTGATTTGGTACTGTACTTTCCATTGATAAGTCAGCTGAGATCCACAAAGGAACTCAATTCAATGGATAGAGGGATGAGAAACATGATAGCCCAAGTTGTGTTGGTCAAAAAAATTGTGACTAAGTTGAAGAGGCTTGCCAATGCCACCAGGGCAATTGGTTATGCTCTTTCTCCCGGAACAAGGAAGGTTTATACTTATTTCACATATGACTGAAGAAAAATTTGGTGTTCTTCCCAGGGATGTCACCAAAGGCCACTTTGCAGTATATGTTGGGAGTAAAAGGAAATTTGTAGTCCCCACCAGGCCTGGAATTTGACGGCCACCCCTACCTGTCATAATTTTTTTGTGACGGTTTGATTATTTAAATACCTGTCATTTGACGTCTTATAAAATATATAAATTGTAAAAAAAATACCATCTCTATCTCTCTCATACTAGTTCTTTTACTTCTTATTCTTTTTTTTTCGTTCAATAATCTTTTTTTTGTTATCATTTATACTCATAAAAACGTAGCAACATTTAACATGTACTCAAAAACCCTAAATAGTTGTCAGCTTTGTAAATAAAAACAATCATCATAAATAAAAATAAAAAATCATTATAAAAACCAAATAAAATTTTAGAGGAATTCAAAACATACAAATGCTCACCAATAAAATTGGAAGCTCTCCAATATCACCTGTAAAACAATAAAAACAAAAAATCATTTATAAAATCCAAATAAAATTTTAGAGGAATTCAAAAACATACAAATGCTCAAAAAAAAAAAAATCTTGTTAGGATATAGATATTTTAGTAAAAAAATGTAAAATGAAAAAACAGTAATAATTAGTAATAAATCTAAAAAACATAAATTTATTAAGAAGTTTCTAAATTCATATTAAAAGTAAATCTTGTTAAAAATTTGTTAAAAGTTAAAAAACAATTATATTCTATTTTGAAAAGATTTTCAATTTAAAGTTTCTAAATGTATCTAAAAAATAATCAAAATTTTAAATTTATTGTTAAAAATACTTTAAAAATTAGAAATAATTATATTTCCTAATTGAAAAGATTTTAAACTAATTTATATTTTTATAATAAACATATATATATAATATTGTCTATAATATTTTTTTACCGTTTAATAGTAATTTAAAGTGTCATATATACGGTTATATAAAAATATAGCAAGTCAATTTATACGGTCTAATAAAATTTAAAGTTGTAATATATGATCTAAAATGCAAAAAACGATCAAATAGACCATCAAATTCCCCACAACTTATTTGAGCCATCCTCTGTTCCAAACATTGCTGGAGAAAGCTGAGGAAGAGTATGGATTTGATCACCAAATGGGGTTTACCATCCCCTGTGAGGAGGTTGCTTTTGAGTATGTAACTGCTCGTCTGGATAGAGCAGATTCAATACTGGACAACTGGGAGATAAACAAGATGATGGGCTTCTTCCATAGTATAAACCCATGTATGGCAATTGCTTTTTGATTATTAGATCTTCTCTGTTTTCAAGAGGAGAATGATCAGACAACTTGTTAACCTATTAAAGATTGACTTCATTAAGAGATTGATGTTTAACTGGGTCATTATTGAAGGATTTTTGCTTGTAATGTTGGGCTATCGGTAGTGTTATTTTTCATAAGAGAAGGAAAATGACGACTAGTGAATTTAAATGGCTTTTCTGTCCTGGCGCATTTACTCACTCAGCTTTTTTGAAAATCTAATGTCATTGCAGGATTAAGTTTAGTGTGATCTGAAGTTTTTATCCTGTTTAACAATGGTTGATGTGTCTTCTATGGGTTTTTTCACAAGAACATACAACCAATTACAGCGAACATTATCAAACAAGAAACAGGGGGCTGCCTTAAAAGATACACAGAACAAGACAAAATGAGGAAAGATGAATAACACTCACTATGCAATGCCACAACGAGAGTAAGATTTCTGATTGCAGAAAAGGAGGCCAGGCCACGGTACCACCACCGCTGAAGAATAATGAATGGTACAACAATACAAATATGAAAAGCCAGAGCGTCTCAGTACAATCACCGCCACCAGCAAGCAAAAAGATCAAAATTGTTCAATATGTTAATAAAGTTGCCTGCTTAATGCGCGGGATTAAAATGATTTAATGCGGAAAGATACTTTGGTAAGGTACGTGGGATTGGAACTATTTAATGCGCAAATAGAGTTTCGTTGGGTGCGCGGGATTTTGAAGCTGGAAACGGCCGAATTAATGACACGGGAACGGAGTCTGTCAAAGTTTCCAAATTGCAAATCCGTAACAGAAACGGTGCAGACGGGAGAGGTTGGGTTAACAATGGACGAAGGGAAGACTAGGGTTAAGGGTGGGCCCGGCGACTTAAGCGTCAACGCTTAGAGTGTGCCGGTTAAGCCGTCCCCATTCTGTGTCACGCCGATGCCAACAAATGTTGGCGTCATCATGACGAAATGTGTCTCCGTCCATGCAATCTACTGCGCATCTATTGTAAAAACACAAAATGATTGGGCCAATAAATGCTAGAGATGCAATACCTACGTATTTATGTGGGAAACATGTACTAGAGCTTATGGTTTAGAGATAAAGATCTATAACAAGCATCTAGATTCACAATCACTCCATATGCATCATAAATTTCTTGAGAGACTGCCTCGTATAAAACATGCGGACTAAATACAAATCAGTGTTTCGGTTTTGTGTTTTTTCCTTTTTGTCTCTTACATTAGGTATATTTGATTCTATCAATATTGCTTTTGCTTATAATATATATTGTTAGAATGTAAATCTATAAAAAAATATATATATATTAAGATTGTTTACGTATGACAACACTTCAATGAAATATAATTTTTTATATTAAATTATTTAGATAAATGTCAATGAAAGAACATAGTGGTTGAATGGTAAAAGAAAGAATTTGAAACATCTCAAATCCAGCAATCCTTCAAGTACGTTCTTAAGAAGTAGTATGTACTACATTCTTCAAATAATAAGAACTCAAAGTGTGTTTGTAGCCCACAACCTCAATACAACCTTTTGACTTGTGTGCAAAACCATCTTTTTAACATTAAGTTTCATTTAAAGTCTAAGGGAACTTGGAAATTCACATATTTTAAGGCAATATTGAAATCAATGTAGTTGATGAGTGGATACACTAGATAAGTGTTTGCCTTTGCAAACCACTTAATTGATGCTAAAAAGACCACTTTCCCCGTTTTAACAATGTCTATATCAATTTCACATTGGTGGATTTTCTAGAACAACTAGTATGAGAGTGAATTTGAATTTGGAGATATATGTGGGAAGTGCACGTCAATACACTATATAAAGAATATAGTCTTTTGAGACATCATGGGATGTGTATGTGAATTTCCATTAATTGTGGTAAAACAAAGATCAATCTTAATGCAAATATCATGTGGACGATTTCCATGATTACCTCAAATAAATTTGAGTTGCAAAGGTATACCAAAGTAAGGTGTTAAAGTATGTTGGTGAAATTTACACTTATGTTTGCTCCAAATGAATTCCTCATGCTCGATACTTTGGGACAATAGTTATTGATGTTCCTACAAGATTGAAATAAGGGAAAAAATAAATAAAAATTCACTTCTTCATTTGGTGTCGTGTATAAGATGAAAAAAAAAGCTCCTCTACAAAAAAGCAACAAGCATTATGCCAAGAAGATAACCATCAATGGTATAAAAAATTGTCAAACATTCTAGGTATTAGATAAGTGAAAGAAGCAATAAAGGGATAAATGACGTTAGTGAGAGTACATAAGCATCTAAAATGTTGTGCACAACAATCCTCAACAGTCCTTGATTGTGTAGTCTATATATGAAACCCTATGCAAGTAGAAGACAAAGAGAAAGACTTGACTTATTTAAGATCCATCAACATCTTCAAGGAAACAAATCATCTCTTTCATATTAAGTGTTGCATCAAAGGTCATTCTCTTCATTTCACCATCAATAGTCAAACATAGAAGATCATTGTGCAAAATCAACCAAGCTCCTAGGTCTCACAAGTAAAGAACACTCTCACCCATATTCTCTTGGTTGTTTTTAGTAAGGTAGAGATCATATAAGAAAATAATAGAATTGATGGATGCTAGTAGTTATCCATCCAATTTTCAATATTAGAAAATCATAGAATTGATCGAGCCAAACTAACTAATAGTGAATGCAAGTTTCAATCAAGCTGAAATTGTTGAATGCAAGAAGAATCACATCCATGCTAAAATGGTAGACTAGCTCACTTGATTTTGATATACACATTGCAAGGTGGAAAACACACTTAAAATAGGACCCAACAAATAAATTGACCAAGATCTTGTACAACGAATTGCAAGATTTGGCAATAAATCATCCATGATCTTTCTTGATCTTAAATAAAACAACTATTGGTGGTAAACCATCTAATATTACAATATTTTCTTTTTGCATGTAATTGAGATACAAATTCAATTAATTTGCGATTCCAAACATTAGGGAAATTCTTATTTATATATAACATAAAATTCAATTGAAATCATAGTTGGAAATAAAGGTAACTTTGAAAAGGAGTTGATTTTTGTAGCCTTTGAAAAATATCTTACTTGAGAAATACTTAAATGTAAATATAATTTTGTAGTTGCATAAGTTGATAATAACTATATTCACAAACATAAGACCCAAAATTGGAGAAGTATGACACTATATAAGTCTTACACTATTATAATAGTTGTATTTGTACATGTGGCATGTCAAATTCAATGCTAGAATTTAGGTAAATATGACACTATAATAGTAGGCATGACTAACTATAGTTGAAGGAAGATACAACAAATTATTTGTATATTGAAATATAATATTTCCTTAAAAAATTAATGTTCAACACGCGAAACTAATGTCGATACATAAAATGACTCTTTCTATAGAAGTACAACATATTTTGGAGACTTGCACAACCTCAACATGATCCCAAAATATTGAGATTGGGCCTTCTAAGAATGTACAATTAGATTTGAACACAAGTATGACAAAGTTTTGGGGCAAAGTATGGCAGGAACAACAATATTTGCCTCAAAATCCTTCAATAAATAAGCCTAAAAAAAATAGAATAATGAATATATTAGACTTTCAAATAAGGACAACTTCTATGAAAATATCCCTTTCAACTTGCACAACCTAGTAAAAGGGACCTATGAAATTGTAATATCAAGTAGTACAAACATCATTAATCATTAAAATTATAGGAACATTTTATCCTTGCCATTATAAAACCTGTAGAAGTGGTACAACTTGGTACTATCACAACAACAAATAAATCTTCAGAAAAGGGTATGACCTACAAGTTATTATTTCACAAAAAAAAAAAAAAACATTTATAAAAATACACACTAAAAACTATGGTAATTTCACTCGCAATTAGACTTTAAAGCAAAAACCAAGAGCACTAAAATTTGAGACTTAAAAATTGAAAACCTCACACTTGAATTGAAGCACTAAAACTAATATTTGTTAAAGCACATTGTTAATCCCTATATGGAACTACATTAAAAATAGGAGGGTTTTTATCCTTGAAGCTTCACAAAAATAGAGGGGTTTCATCCTTAGGAAGAGAAAAGGATGAACACACATTCATTCTTGAAAAATGAGATTGTTTCACAAAACATATCGGGCTTTTTAAAAAATAATCCTCCTATTTATAACCTTTTTTAGGAAATAATATAATATTATTTCTTCTTAATAAATAGTACTCAAACTTAGAAAAAAATATTATTGTCCTTTTAAACACCATTTTGCACCATGGATCTAGTGACACTTAAACAATTACTTAAAACACCTTTTTAAATAATTAAATATAAGTTGTATTTTAAGTTTTACTTTTCCACAACTTAATTTAATTAATTTTTCCCTTTTCAATCATCCCATTAGCCCATGGAAACGTTTACGAAAAAATAAGCTAAGAGTCATTAGTTAACTTACACTTGAGAAAGGGACATGACATAAACAATAGCCTTTGTAGGCTTTGTTTTGTGTGTTGAAATATACAAGTTTATCTTAGCTTGACCCTAAAAGATGGTCTATGTAGACGTGGATCTCTATAAGGATTTAAAGAAGAGTTGATATCCAAATTGGTCAAAAGAGATACACACAACATGTTCTCTATTTGAATTTTCCTAACACTTGCTACATATGTCGATATTTTGAGCATAAGATCAAGGATTACCCCTTGACACCTACTTGTTCTAACTCCATCATTATTCATACTCTTCTAGGTCATTGCCTCTTGTGGAAAAAGAGGAAGGGTAGTCTATAGTGGTGAGTTGCAAAGCCAAGAGTCTAGGTAATAATAGATCCTTAGCAAAACCACCCTTAGGTCTTGGGAGTTGATCCTTAAAATATCAAAATATGGTTTCATAACCTCATGCACAAGGAAATTGTTTGGTTATCCTTAGGAGAAGACATTTGGTATGATTTCTCAATGTACTTTCCCACCCCTGACTATGCAACAAAGGTCTTGCAACCCATCAAGGTAGATGAAAGAAGAAGAATATATACTAGGGAAATCATATCATATCCAATGCTCCATTCAAATAGGCACCTATAATTCAAAGGAAGCATTTCTTCAAAATAGTTATTCAACTCTAGATGAGTTGGATAATGAGACAAATCTTGAAACTCATTCATGAATTGTGTCTCTTTGAATGTTTGAGGTTTGATGGACCTCCCACATAATTATCTTGCTTGTGACACTTGATAATGCTTTCCAAGTCTAAATATTATTTTTTACAAGAGGTTAAAGTTTTTGGACATTTTCTTTATGCAAAATTTATTATTTTCCCTTTCAATCACTTCTTGTGTAGCAATCATGAATCGGGTGATGGTAGTGTTATCACTTTTCTCTCTCTTAGGTGGCATCAGTTGATCAGGGATGTAACCCCACTAATTAGGCATACTAAGCTCTTTGCAACAATAATAATCATTTATTTGGAGTTATTAATGTGCATGCCTTGAATTGTGTTGTTGAGAGCTTTATTCTCTAAAGATGGATTGTAAATTCAATGCTCACTACTACTCAAGTTTTGTATGATGATTTAATATGATTAAGATGTCCTATGATAAATTTGGAGCATTATATATGTGTTGGATAGATGGAAAATGAGACTCATGGTACTTTATGCACAATAAATTGCAATGACACATGTGGAGCAACCTTAGAGTTGGATTTGACAGTCCTTAAGCAACTTGGTATATCTGTGTTGCCTATTCAACCATTATTTTCTTTTGCTAGCTATTATCCTTTGCTCGTAGATCCTTTGTCAAACATTTTCATTTCAAACCACTTTCTAATATGATTTCATATTGAGTGGCAACTTTCCAAACCAAAGGCCACGAATACTTGATTTTTTAAAATATGATGTCAACTACTTACTAATAAGCCCACATAATTTTATATTTAATATGTTTTAAATTTGGAACCATGCCCCATGAATGAGATAGGTTGGATATCCTAGTGGAATAATGCTATCAGTTATAGTGCTTGTTTCCTTTGTGTTTATGGGTGCTAGTTTTCCTGTTTCCATCATTGCTCCTATAAGGCCATCACCTCAAATATTTGCCAAGCCATCACCACCTTGGCAGGTCATCCTTTTGATTTGGATTCTTAGCTTCGTGTGGCCATGATCCATCACCAAAAGTAGGTTGTAAATGTGTACTCTACTTGTGGTTCCCAAATCAAAAGTTGGCTTAATTGTTTTAAAATTGGAGACAAGGTCTCTAAAAGAAAGTTTTCAAGATCTACAAGGTCCTCATACATCTCAAGCCACTAATAAAATTAAGGAGGCGCCACAACTCTTTATTGAGTTTCTAGATATTCTTTAAGCCTTTGTTTGACATTACAAACAAGTCTCTACTACTCAAGAATATACTCTATATTAAAATGTACTTCTCTACACCAATGCTCAAATGTGGTTCCTTGTCAAGTTTCCACTTCTCAATGCATTCTTTTTATCTTTTACTTAGTAAGGAATATTTGTGTGAGGTTATCTTTTCTATGCCTACAAATAAATCCACTTTCTTGGATGGATTCCCATGTGAATTTTATATTATTTTTTGGAATATTGTGGGAGAAGAACTTCACAAGGTCTATCCATAAGCCTTTCATGAGAACTCACTATGAAACACAATAAAAGAAAAAGGCAAAATTAAATTCATACATAAAGTTAATGACCTAGAGGAAATCAATATGGCCCATAACCTAATAAAATATCTCCTACAAGATTATTACTAAATTTGTCATTCTTAATCTTAGATTGTTCTTTCCCTAACTTGTTCAATCTAAGAAAACTAGGTTTATGAAGTTGTGATATATTTTCAACAACAATGTTGTTGTTTGGGAAACTATGGAATGGGCCCCAAAACCTACAAGGTTCATCAAAATTAACTTTGCTAACTTCTACAATTGTAATTAGTGAATGGCCTTTTATTATTTCCATGCTTCAGGGGCTTGGGTTTGAACCCCATTTTATTTAGTCTATTTAGATGTTCTTTCCAATCCTTCAACTTGCATCACAATTAATGAGCAACAACCTAAGCCTTATGAGATTTTTTGGTCAATCTACTTGGGATTTAATTTGGATTTTGCACTTTATGTACTTGCTGTTGAGGGACTTGACTATCTTTTATTCCATGCAATCTCTCAAAATCTAGTTAAAGACATTACCTTGCCCAATTCATCTATTTAGTTGGCCAATAAGCATTTTTCTAATGATTCCTTCTCTACTCTTCATTCCCCACTCTTCTTGATGAGGGAAATAATGTCAAACAAGCTCTCTTTCAACTTGATATATTCTACCAAGCTTCTGGTGTGAGTATTCAATGACAAAAGACTCAATATTATAGATAGTATTTTTTCCCAAACCTAGCTAGTTGAATTATTTTATATAAAAATGGATTGGTCATAGGGAAATCTTCAAATTTTTAGGCATTCACTTTTCATTTTAGGCTTCACCCACTACCTCGTGGCAAGTTGTCATTGCCAAAATTAAATAAAAGCTAAGCTATTAGATCACTAAGCCTCTCTCTTTAGCCGATAAATTTTAGTTGTGCTCTAAAATTTTAGCTACTATCCACATTTTTTATTCTTTGTGTTGGGTTCCTTCTTCGACTTCCCATTTTAAATGTGAGAAGCTCCTTTGAGTTTTTTGTATGGGATTTTACAGATGAGACTAGAGGTTTCTATTATATTGTTTGAGATTTATGTTGTCTCCCTCATGATGTTGGTGCCTTGGGTCTTCTTTAAATTCATTAGCAAGGCATTTCTCTTTGTGCTAAATGGATTATAATAACTTTAAAAGGTAATGATGCTTGAAAAATTCTCATTAGGCATTGTATTTCTTTATTAATTCCTATTGGACAACCAACTTGGAAAGGCTTCGGTCATTATACTCTTCTCATCATGAAGGAACCTATTCAAATTCAAGGCACTTTTGTTATTAAGAGCATTTGGAAGATTAGGGAGTTTATTAAGCCTTGACTTCTTTGGGTTGGTAATTATGACTTCCACAATGGCCTATCAATTGACTAAAAAAATATTTGGTGGTCTCTATTCTTTCTATTCAATATTGTCCTCTTGTCAAAGCTCCTTAGTTTCATGCTTTGAAGTTGTTTAATAAGGGCATCAAAACTCTACTTGACCTCTCTGATAGAACCACCAAGAACTTTTTCTCTTGGTGTGAAGCAAAGTTGAAATTTTAGATATCCAATAATGATCAAGAGACCTTTCAGATAGTTATTCATACCATTTCTTCCCATATGGTAACTTATAAGATTTGATTAGGTCCTTCAAGCCTTGGTATAAAGATTGAAAATGGTATCCTAAAACACCATCACAATTATAGACCTTATATGAGATGTTTGTGGCTTACACCTCATCTTCTAACGGTGGATCAATTAACCATTGACACCTCTAATCTTCTCTTGGCACATGTCATCAATAGTTTAAGATTGTTTGGGTGACCATTCTTTAGCCTAAATTGGTTCACTTTATATGACACATTATTTACCAACGCCTTTTGATTGGTTCTTGTCTAACCCACTTGGGAGTTCTCAACCAACATTATCCCTTGTAGTCAATTGCAGTATCTCAAGCATCTTTTCTAGTTATGTTCTAAAGCTCAAGAAGCTTGGAGTTGGATACATGATTTCTTCAACTGTTTTTGACTTGACCTTTTCACATGGCATATAGTGTTGCTAGATGATTACCCCTGCCTCCCATTCAAGTTTGTTTAGATTTAACATACTTTTAGGGTAGATATTCTCTTCAATATTTGGAAAGGTAGAAATTTAGCTCAACTTTGGTTGTTCAATTGAAAATCACTTTTTTATATATATATTAAAGTTATAATATGCTTTGATGTGTTTATGTAGATCTAGGTGCAAGTTCGCAAAATTGCATTGAAAGTTGTGCATTTATAGGAGCTTCTTTACCACTAGGGTAATGCTTCCTACACAGATGCTAAAGTCTTAGCCCTTACTTCCTCCCTAACTTGAGGGCATAAGCGAGGTTGTGGATAATCTACTAGATGAGATTATGGATCCCAATCTCAAGGATCTTAGTCGCAAGGTCTTAGGGATCATGCTACCCATGGATTGGCCACCTTCTACCTCTTATCATGGGCACGACACTCTTAGCTAACCATATTCTAGCAATTTCCCTTATTCATGCTCAACAACTTGCACTCTTAGTGGTTGGGAGCCTAATGATGATAGTCATATCTCTAGTAATGCATGGGATGAACTTGATGACCATGATCCCCTTCCTATTGGTACTACTTTTATTATTTAACGATTTTATCTATGTTTATTATTGATCAAACTTTGTCCCTTGCTTATTTTTGTTTTATTATATAAACTTTACTCGCTTAAACTTTGAAAATATGCCTTTCTATAATCTGATTTTTTTATGAATAATATTATTATTTTTTAATTGATAAAAATATATATACCTTATCCATCACTTTTTTTCAAATATATTACCCTCAAATAAATGTACACTTTAATAAAGTGAATTCTAAAAAGAAACACCTTTGATATCCAACTCCCAAAATAAATCTACATTTCCAATTATCTAATTATTTAAGTTCCTAAAGTGAGTTCCAAAAGAAAAAACCCTCTATCCCATAAATTATTTTTTACCCATAAACATGAAAATTCTTTTAATCTATTCTAGGACCGACTGCCCAGAAATAAAATAAAGAATATTTCGCAATAGTAAGGCAGAACGAACTTCGTGAAACAAACGAAAAGAATAATTAGCGATCGATAAAAAAAATAGAATAATTTGAGCACAAACAACAATCGATATACCTACGCAATTATAAAATGGCATTGTTTAGTTTTAATTATATCTCTTGGTCTCGGAGATGTCGTCATTAAAAGCTACCAATTTCATTTCATTTTATTTCGAAGAAAGCGAAAAAAAGATTGAACGCACAAGAGAATTTTAATTGCTTGAGCACTCGATTGTCTAGATCCCATTTTCAACAAGCCGGGGAGATGTATTTATACTTCGAATCCGTCCCCACAAGTTACGTTTCTTTGGATTCCCTAATTTTCAAATTCTTCTAGAACGAGCGCTTCTCGGCTGTAAATTTCCACCCTGCTAGAAGTGCAATGCTGGATTTATTTAAGGCAACAATTAATTTTGTCCGAGTGAACACCCGTCCACCCTCCATTATGACACGCGCTTCACATGACGTGGTAATTCATATTTCACATAATCAGAAAAGAAAAAAAGAAAACCGTCGGGTTAGTTTGTCAGCATTTGCCAGAGTGTTTTGACCAGAGCAAGAAAATAAAGAAATCCTCTGCTCTGAACACACGCAAGAAGAAGAAGAAGAAAACGCTTGCATACATCAATCACTTCCGGTCGTTTTCGTGTTGGCGGACTTTTTCAACGCCTCTCGAATTGAAAACTTGGGGAGTCAAAAACAGTGACCATGAATATCAAGAAGATGGGGATGACCGGGTTCGAGTCCCGCAGAAAACATATTAGAGGAGAAAGATAACTGAACACAGAGAAAAATGATGGGGCAAATGGTGGGGGACGTTCTGCTGCCTTCTTGGGGGGAGTTCAATCTTTCTTTAGCTGCGGCGCTTTTTATTATTATACTCTTCGCGCTTTCTCGCTTTAATACAACAATTTGTCCGGCGGCCGAAAATGTAGGCAGATTTATTCCTGCTGTGAAGGACCTCAACTCTGCAGCACCGCCAGCAGAAGATTTGTTCCTTCCCGACGATGATGCCAAGCGTAGAGAGGTATGCAAGTACCGACAACGTTGAATTCACAGGTGTTTTGTTTTAAATTTACAGGCTGCTTTGGTCAATTGACTAATTTTTAGCATATTTTCCAAATTTTTATCTGTCGGTTTGGAAAAAATCTATCGGCCATAATGCAGATAATACTTATTTTTCAAGATGCAAAGACTCGCCTGCTAAAATTTCTGCCCCTTCAAATTTATTTCTGAATTGAAATTATAGGATTTATAGTGCCTTGAGAGTTTCTTTTTTGTTCTCAGAAAATATCTTTACCGAGGAATCTCTCCTTTAATTTGGCAATGACTCAACAGTCGTCTAAATTAGAGGATTCTGAATATGATCTCTGTGTGAAAAGTTAATTGCAGCTAAACAAAACATGGTCGGTTTACTCTATTAACTTATTTATTTAAAAGATTTGATTAATGCATACTGCATAGGGACCAGTTCTTTCAATCTTTATCTTTCTAATCTTGCCGTACAATTTTCATATTTTTTCAAGCTCTTCTATGAAATATCAGTGATCTTATCCAACGTAGCGAGGGTGAGCTACCTCACTCATTATCAGGGAAACAAAATTTGGTAACCAATCACGGAGCAGGTTTTAGGTTTAAATATACTTTTACCAATCGATCACATAAAAATAAATTTGTGCGTTGTGATTGTTTATGATTCTCACCATATTTTGTTTCCATCACCACGAGTCAGATAGCTCACTCAAAATGTTAGATAGAAACTTTGACACTGGCTCAGCAAATTTTTTTGCCGGTTCATCCAAATTGAAATTGTTTTGACCTGTTTATCTAATTTGCCAAATCAGTAGCATAATTTTTAGGCAATTTGCCTTGACATAATTTTGATTTGCTGTGTATTTGATTACTGCTAATGATCAAATGCCTCAACAGAAACTACCAAGGAAACTCGGGGGTGTGTCCCCTGCCCTTTTTCAGGTGTTATCAGGGACATCTCGGGTATGTGGAGACACCTTGGAAATGTCCTTGGGCCGTTCTTAAAACCCCGCTGATAATAAATATCTCTGGAACGTCTGGGAAATGGCCAGGAAATGGTGGGGATGTCTAGTCATCCCCACATGTAAAAGTGAAAAAAATTTGACAGACTCTTTAAACAAAATGAAAAAGATCTAATTTGCAGAATTGTCTGTAATTAGATGTGTCACACGCATATATCATCAAAGCTCATATCTCCCACGAATTGTTGGTGCAGTTGGGGTGCCTATGTTTATAGCCCCTTACAAACCCATGATAAACTTCCCATTTGATAAAAACCCATGGTTGGTATCTACTATCCAACTAACTCAATGGCTTACCCTGCGGCTATGCATCATCATGGCCCAGTCGCAAAAGAATAATTGGCCTTGCATTGAAAACTTCTGGGTCATGCTGTCTTTGGAAGGAAAATCTCACATGAATAAAACCATGGCATCTGTGCACTTTGCAAGCAGTTCATTGTTGACTGGGATGCAACCCATGTGGAAGCATTGAAAAATTGCATCTTATTACACTTGTTTGAGTTTATCCCATTCTATTTACGAGATGCCACTTTATTTCAGAATCACATTGATGATGGTGAAATAGGAGAGATCTCTTAACATGCAAAACAATTATCAGAGTCAAGACCTCACTAAAGTTTAATTCCTACATCGTAGTTGTAGCCTTTCAGCCATTTCAATTTGTTGTCTATGCACATTGGTAATGAAAACTCAAGTGGTGAGACATTGAAATTTTGTTAATTCGTATGTCAACTTGAGTTGAATTCTCATGGTTGTATAATCAGCATGGTGAATGCCTTATCACATGAAGATTTGAAATTTTCAATATTTTAAAAAATTTCCCAATTTTTTTAATTGCCATCCCCTGCCATCCCCTGGAAAAAGGCCTCCCTTTCCCAACCATCCTGGAAATGCATTCCCCTGTCTCTTGCCATAAGCGTACTGGAAACTTGGTGGATCATAGGAAATTATAGTTTAAGATGAATCAGCTCACTATTTTGTTTTGACTTTATCTATTTTCAGAAGTTCTCTTGATTTCCCTTTCAATTTTCAGTTTATTTGCTCTGTATGTGCATTTATTGAGGATTCTGAAGTGCTTTTTTCCTCATTTTTAAAGTTGTTTTCCTCAATGTAGTTTGGAATCTACTATGTGACTTGTCCGCAATTAACTAAAACAGCTATAATATTTTTGAAAACTTCCTATGTGATATATTTCTTTACAATTTTTAGATATACATTTTCTTCCTATGTGATATATTTATTCATTTCTTTACATGATTTCACAGAAATATTACAAAATTTGAACATTGTTTCTATTTGACAATTTTCTTGGTCTCTCATTCGATTTCATTTCTTTTAGCCTGTTAATCAAACTCCTTTAGTGAGCAGGAAAAATTCAAGAAAATTCTGAAATGTGTCTTTATACATTTCAAAATATTCCACTACAAGAAAGGACCAAATATCTCTACAATAATTTAAGTCAATACGAAATGGAGTATTGTTTGTGTTTAGTTTCTTTAAATTTTCTTAATTTGCTTTTCAATGTTAGGTCACTCTGTCCTGTCTTTCTAAATTATGTTGTTGGCTGGTAAGCTTTCATGCAAATAGCTTTTAGAGAAAACTGAATTGTTTTCTGCTTTTTCCAACAGTATCCTAATTGATGTTTTAGTTCCTAAGTAAAGCCTATAATATCTGGAAATCTTCCAAGTAGACAAATTTAGAGATATATGGTTTCATTTTATCAAAGTGTTTTCCCCCCCTTTTGGTTCACTACGGGAAAGGCTCAAGTATAAATTACTATGAATTTGATAATTTTTTTGTTCGTCATTGTGATTATCAGATTTTTTCTTTACTGTCCTTTCATTTTTATTTTTGTTGGCCCACTTATCTGATTTGCTGCATTAGTGGGAAGTTTTTTCTCCAAATAGCTTTAAAGAATATTTAAATGCACCTTCTGCTCTTTTTAGGCATATATGCTCATTATTTTGTAGAGTCTCTAAAGTGACGTTTGTGCTTTAAATGAACCCTAGAATATTTTGAAAACTTCCAAGTAGAAAATTTCATTGAAAACATATGTACAGCATCATTTATTATTATCTTTTGATAAGGTAAAATTGCTCCTGTGCACCTTTTCAACCCATTTGAAATAGTTTCCTACCTTATTGGTGGCCATGATCATGTCTACACTTGTCACTAAAATAATTAATTTTTGGGGTGGTGCTCTCTTTCATATCCTTCTTCAGGATTTCTTCTAGCCATCCTCCTACCCTGCACAGTGCAAATCTTCTTCCCAATTTTCTGCATGGTCTCTTCAATCAATTCTGTAGTCCCCCCCCCTTCCTTTCTTCCTGCATAGCTTCTTACACCACGTGCTTTTTTTATCTTACCCATCTCCTTCATCAATTTCTTCTTATCCAGCTCTTTCTTTCCTTCATCTTCAAGCTTTACAAGCACAGAAAATCTTGGAGTTGATTTACATGCACCGACGCAAGTGCACCACTATTCTGATAACTTACATATCTTCTTAATATTAATTAGAAAACTTCAGCCTAACTTGTCACATGCTTTGGTCATATCCATCAATGCTCTGTCTTCAAGCTTTACAAGTCCTGAAAATCTGGGAGTTGATGTACATGCCCTGATGCAAGTGCACCATTATTCTGAAAACTTATATATCTACATAATCTTAATTATTAGAAAACTTCTCCCTAACTTGTCATATGCTTTGACCATATCCAACTTGATTATTGTTCCTCTTCAGTTATTTTTTTATGTTGAGTCAACTAATAAATGTAAATTATGCCAGCTAGGATTTGTCTTCGTCCAGTGAAGGTTCTCAATTGATTAAAAGTAATTCTTTTGGAGTGGTTTGTAAGAACCCTGGTGGTTCTCAACCCTAATCCCTGACTGAGAATTTGTGTTTTTTTGCACGTTTTGTGTTTTTTTGTGTTTTGAGGTTTTTTTGCATAAAAACAAGAGAGCTGCGATTTTCTAAAATAAATGCTTGGAAAATCCAAAATAAATCTAAATGCAAAGGAAAGGCTTTGATCTTGCTCAGAGAAGGTAGGCGCACATTTTTATTGAATATTCAGAGCATTTACAATATCAAAATATGGCATATGAGTTAAATATGAATTTATTTCATAAAAACCTGATTCTCCTTGCAGCCGCCTGAAGAAATGATGAAGGTGTACGGCTAGCATAAATCTCTCAGCACAGGCACCAGAAGAATCTTCAGAAACCCAAGGCGCACCAAATGCAACTGTCAGATGCCAAGAATCCAAGGCGTTGCCACTCCCAATGATAAGTACGGCTTTTCTGCAGTGGTACGGCCTGTACCAGCAGCCTTAATGATTATTGTACGGCCCAATGAAGAATGATGCCAGATCTCTGCTATGAGAACTCTGTGAAGTCGCCTCAACTGCCAGATGATTTTTCTGTCAAACCCTGATGAATCAATCAATAATCCCAATCTGTAACCTCTGAATGAAGTCACCAAGATGCAAGCTTCAACTGGTATTGCACAGTCTCAGTCTGCCAATTCCTGAAGAGGTATCGTTCTCCAGAAACGAATCGTCTGTTGAAACCCTAGGTTTTGCAAACTCCAATGCTCAGAGCAAAAATAAGACAAAGTTGAATAACAGAACATAATGGTTCGATTTTGTCTTTCCTGTGAATATATACCTCCTTTGAGAAATTCGACCCAATAGCTCTTTTTAATAATCATTTAATAAAATGATTAAATTCGCCTTTTAGACTTAGGAGAAATAATAATTAATTAAATGACGCCTCACTAATGAATAATAATTATTCATTATGTCCAATATATCACTTTATTATAAAGTATTAAAAATACTTTATAATATGTCATTTAATTATTAATATTTAAATATATTAATAAAGTGACTTTAATATAAAGTCAAAATATTAAATATTCAATAATCATTAAATACTCCTTATTTCTCCATCTGACCACCAAACTGAATAACTGGGTCGACTCTGAGTATAATAGTTGAACCAGGTGCCCTGCCCAAAATAGCAGCTTCCGCCTGACCTAACTTTCTAAAAATCCACTCTGGAAGATTCTGCGAAGGCCCAACCTGAAACAACTGCAACACTGAAGCTACAAAACACTGAGTAACTGCCCCAGATGATCCTCTGCACACAACTGTCAGCCTACGAGGATCGAAATAATAGGCTAACCTCATAACCAGTTGCGCTGACTAGGATGGGGACATTATAGTCCGCCCTCCCTGAAATTGCTTGTCCTCAAGCAATCTCAACTCTGGATGCTGTAAGATCTCCTCTGACTCCCACGTAGCATCCTCAACTGGCAAATCTCTCCACTTGATCAGATATTCCCTGATCACCCGCCTCCGAAGGTGTCGCTCTCTCATCTCAAGGATGGCCTCAGGTACTAATATCAGTTTCCCTTCGTCATCAAGGGGTGGCAAAACTGGAGAGGGTATCAAATGCTGACCCAATGCCTTTTTCAGGCGAGAAACGTGAAACACATTATGGACCTTGCTATCAGCTGGCAAGTCCAACTCATAAGCAACCTCGCCCACCCGTTTAACAACACGAAATGGACCATAGTAGCGAGGCTTCAGCTTCTCCGCCCCACTCTTCCGCAGAGTAGACTGACGATACGGCTGCAACATAAGGTACACCATATCACCCACATCAAAAGTACGCTCAACCCTCTTCTGATTAGCATACTGCTTCTGCTGATTCTGTGCCCGTTGGATATTGTCTCGGAGAGACCTCAAAATGTCCTGTTGACTCTGCATCATATCCCCTGCACTCGGCACTCTGCTATCGCTCAATATCAAATCCAGAAGTTTGGGCGCCTCATACCCATACAAAGCCATAAAGGGTGTCATCTGTATCGTCATGTGGTGAGTCGAGTTATAACAATACTCGCATAGATAGATCCATCTCACCCAAGCTCTCTGCTGTCCAGCTATATAATTACGCAAATAACCTTCCACCCACTTATTGACAATCTCTGTCTGCCCATCTGTCTGCGGATGGTAGCTGGTACTCGGTGTCAGTTCGGTCCCACAAAGCCTGAACAACTCCTGCCAAAAGTGGCTCATGAACCAACTGTCTCTATCGCTGACTATCGTCCGAGGCAACCCATGTAGCCGGAATACCTCTCTGAAAAATAACTCTGCAGTCTGCGATGCTGTGAAGGTAGTAGTAATCGGAAAAAAGTGTGCATATTTGGTCAACCGATCAACCACTATGTAGATGCAATCTTTACCCTGAGCTTTCGGCAAGCCGGTGATAAAGTCCATCGACAAACACTCCCACTTCCTATCAGGTATCGAAAGTGGCTGGAGCAATCCAGCAAGATATGTGTGCTCCTGCTTGTTCTACTGGCAAACAGAACACTCTTGAACATATCGTAACACATCAGTTTTCAGCCCTTTCCAAGTAAACCGTTCCTAAACCATTTTATATGTCTTATAGTACCCGGGATGGCCCGCCATAGGAAGATCATGAAAGGCTTTCAAAACTGTAACCCTCATCTTCGAGTCAGGAATCAGAAAAATCCGCCCCTTGTAAATGATCAAGTCATCTACAACAGTATACCTATCATCCTGCTCTGTCCTGTCAACAATGCTAGAAGCCCATGGGTTCTTAGCATACTCCGCAATAATCTGATGCCTCCAATCCTCCGTGATCTATGCCAGGGCATTCAGCTGAGGTCTGCGAGACAAGGCGTCAGCTACAACATTCTGTTTCCCCTTAATGAAGGTGATATCAAAGTCATACGACTGCAGTTTACTGACCCATTTTTGCTGTCTCTCATTCAGGTCTTGCTGTCCAAGGAAGTGTTTCAGGCTATTATGGTCTGTACGGACATTGAATTTGCTGCCTACCAAGTATTGCCTGAACTTAGCCAAAGCGTGCATAATGGCTAACATCTCCTTGTCGTAAATATTGTAGAATCTTTAAGGACCCCTAAGCTTCCTACTCTCGAAAGCGATGGGATGTCGCTCTTGCATCAAAACGGCACCAATGCCCTCTCCTGAAGCATCACAGAACAAATCAAATGACTTCGTAAAGTCAGGCAATGCTAGCACTGGACATGAAGTCATGATCACCTTAAACCTGTCAAAGCACTCCTGCGCCTGTGGTGACCAAGTAAAAGCCCCCTTCTTTGTCAAGTCAGTAAGGGGTGCGGTGTGACGTGAGAACCCACTAACAAATCTCTTGTAAAATGCACACAACCCAATAAAACCTCTGAGCTGCGTAAGGTTCTTAGGTATCGGCCACTCAACAATAGCTCGGACCTTTTCAGGGTCCATACTCACTCCCTTAGCACTGATGATGTGCCCCAAATATAACAACTCCTCCATACCGAGCTCACACTTGGATTCCTTAGCATAGAAAGACTCATCTGCCAAGATACCCAAAACTGCGTCTAAGTGAGCCAGATGCTCCTCCCATGACCTGCTATAAACCAAAATGTCGTCGAAAAAGACCAATACAAATCTCCTCAACTGGGAACTGAAAACCCTGTTCATAGTCGCCTGAAAGGTGGCAGGTGCATTGGTTAGACCGAAAGGCATAACCAAGAACTCGAAGTGACCGCAATGGCATCTGAAGGCGGTTTTCTCAATATCCTGCTCCCTCATCTGAATCTGGTGGTACCCGGACGTCAAATCAATCTTCGTGAAGAAGATAGCACCGTGTAACTCATCAATCAACTCATCGATGCGTGGTATAGGGTACCTATTCTTAATTGTCCTTTTGTTGAGCTGCCTGTAGTCTATGCACATCCGAAGGGATCCATCCTTCTTCTTCACCAATACAACCGATGAAGCAAAAGGTGACTTGCTGGGTCTAATATGCCCCATAGCTAACAACTCGTTGATGGTCTTCTCTATCTCATCCTTGAGTCATTTCGGATGTCTGTAGGGAGTGATCATAACGGGCTTTGCGCCCTCCTCCAACTCAATGATATGCTCCGTGCCTCTGTCTGGAGGTCTACCAGGTGGAATGTCACTAAACACTTTGGAGTGTTTAGTCCTCAAGATCTGAATGTCAGGGTGGTACTCACCCTTCTGCTGCTCCTGCTGGGCTGGCATCAACATGCACTCAGCTGCCCAGTCAACCATATCATGACGAATGAGCCTCTCCATCCGCTTGAATGAAACCATCCTCAGATTACTGTCACGAATAGCCTTGATGACATGAGGTCTCCCATCAACCTTGAACTTCATCTCCATGTCACGCAAATTGAGTGTGAACTCACCCAAATCGTGCAACCATGCCATCCCTAACACAACATCAGTATCTCCCATGTTAACAACATAGAATTCAATCTTGAATTCATAGTTGTTCAGTCGCATCGGAAGATCAGTAATCTTTCGGTCACATCTGAGAGTGTACCCATCAGCCACCTTGACTCAAATACCCTCAAATGCCTTTGTCTGAATGCCACGTCTCTCCACCAATCGTGCATCAATGAAATTGTGTGTAGCACCAGTATCCAGTAATGTGATCACCTTTTCACCTGCTAGGAGCCCGCGAAGTCTAAACGAACCATCTCTCTGAAGGCTAGTCAAATGGGCTTCCTGTAGCTTCCTTCCACCTTCGTGTTCACCCTCATTTTCGGACCTGTCATCATCTGAAGGCTCGGAATCAGCTTGCTGGTCTGACAGATCAGATTGCTCTTCACCCTCATAAAACCATTCCATCTGATTATTTTTGACCTTAGGATGAAGTGGGCACACATGTTTTTTGTCGTAGGGTGCCTTGCACCAGAAACATAACTTTTTCTTCCGCAATTCGTTCAACGTTTCTCGGTCAAAGGGTGGTGCATTCTGTCTCTTAGGATCCGATTGATCCTTCCTTCTGTCAAAAGGCTTATTCCTGTCATTATTTCTGTCAAAAGGCCTATTAGGCCTAGTGTATGGTGTTGACCCTGAATTGAACTTGCTGCGAGGTGTTGCAAGCTCCATGTTTCGCGCCTTCCTCATGGCCTCCTGAAGGGTAGGAGGGTCAAAAGCCTTAACCCAACCTCTCATAGGTTCTGTCAAACCCTCAACGAAGAGTATAATGAGTCTCCATTCTGAAATACCAGTCACCATAACGGCAACTCTCTGAAACTCACCAATATAAGAATCCAAACTACCTGTCTGCCTGAGCTGAGCTAGCTCTCTGAAATAAAGTTCTGGATCCTTCTTATCAAAGCGCTCTATGAGCCTGTTGGTGAACTCCTGGTAAGTATTGACTGCATGATGGCCAAGTGTATACATGCCGTGATGCCACCAGTCATGCGCTATTCCATCAAGATGCAAAGTAGCAAACTTGATGGCCTTGTCCTCCTGCATAGGCCTCAATGATATATAGTTGTCCAATTTTTGGACCCAAGACCTCGCTGATGTCTTATCAGACCCATCAAAGTATGGCAAGGTGATCTTACTAACTGCGTACTGCAAATCCCTGTTCACCTGTGGCTGTGGTTGCTGATGCTGAGGGGGTCTACGGTCGAATTTGCCTCCTCCTCTAGGTTTATGAACATCCATAAACTCATGAAACGACAATGCCTGGCTGATCTCAGGTGCCAATGATAGGTACTCGCCATGAAACCTCGTCACATCTGCTACTGACATGCCATTATGTGGCTGAAATTCCTGATACTGCCCCTGCTGCTCTGCCCCCGGAGTCGGAGGTGGAGTTTCTCTGGGTAAGAATGTAGGCTGTCCAGGCCTACGCTCCTGATAGATCGGTGACGGCTGTCGTGGTACTGATGCCAAAGGCTGATCTACTGGTGCAGTCCCGCTCGTCTGTCCAATCTGTATATAATGTGGCTGTGTGGGCGTATACTGCCTAATAGTGCCCATCAACTGGGACATCATATCCATCATGTTATCATGCCTACGTCTGAACTCCTCATCAGTAATGTCGCCCTCTGCATGTGCTTTCCTTGTATCCCTAACTGTCTCTGTAGGAATCTCTCGATCTGCCATTAGGGTTGCAACACTGTTTTCACTGCTGCTGGAGCTAGATCTGTGAATGCCCAATATACCTGATAGTGTCTCACCTTCAGGAATTGGTGGACCTGTCCAATCCTCGGTTTTGCCTGTCCCTACACCTTTAATATAGTGAATAGTATCTCTGCTCATGAAAAAGCAACCAAAAAGCACACTGTATTCTGAAAAAGCAACTGAAAAAGCACAGGATGGCAGGAAATCTGTGCTCTGATACCACTGTAAGAACCCTGGTGGTTCTCAACCCTAATCCCTGACTGAGAATTTGTGTTTTTTTGCACGTTTTGTGTTTTTTTGTGTTTTGAGGTTTTTTTGCATAAAAACAAGAGAGCTGCGATTTTCTAAAATAAATGCTTGGAAAATCCAAAATAAATCTAAATGCAAAGGAAAGGCTTTGATCTTGCTCAGAGAAGGTAGGCGCACATTTTTATTGAATATTCAGAGCATTTACAATATCAAAATATGGCATATGAGTTAAATATGAATTTATTTCATAAAAACCTGATTCTCCTTGCAGCCGCCTGAAGAAATGATGAAGGTGTACGGCTAGCATAAATCTCTCAGCACAGGCACCAGAAGAATCTTCAGAAACCCAAGGCGCACCAAATGCAACTGTCAGATGCCAAGAATCCAAGGCGTTGCCACTCCCAATAATAAGTACGGCTTTTCTGCAGTGGTACGGCCTGTACCAGCAGCCTTAATGATTATTGTACGGCCCAATGAAGAATGATGCCAGAACTCTGCTATGAGAACTCTGTGAAGTCGCCTCAACTGCCAGATGATTATTCTCTGTCAAACCCTGATGAATCAATCAATAATCCCAATCTGTAACCTCTGAATGAAGTCACCAAGATGCAAGCTTCAACTGGTATTGCACAGTCTCAGTCTGCCAATTCCTGAAGAGGTATCGTTCTCCAGAAACGAATCGTCTACTGAAACCCTAAGTTTTGCAAACTCCAATGCTCAAAGCAAAAATAAGACAAAGTTGAATAACATAACATAATGGTTCGATTTTGTCTTTCCTGTGAATATATACCTCCTTTGAGAAATTCGACCCAATAGCTCTTTTTAACAATCATTTAATAAAATGATTAAATTCGCCTTTTAGACTTAGGAGAAATAATAATTAATTAAATGACGCCTCACTAATGAATAATAATTATTCATTATGTCCAATATATCACTTTATTATAAAGTATTAAAAATACTTGATAATATATCATTTAATTATTAATATTTAAATATATTAATAAAGTGACTTTAATATAAAGTCAAAATATTAAATATTCAATAATCATTAAATACTCCTTATTTCTCCATCTGACCACCAAACTGAATAACTGGGTCGACTCTGAGCATAATAGCTGAACCAGGTGCCCTGCCCAAAATAGCAGCTTCCGCCTGACCTAACTTTCTAAAAATAGAAAGTTTCTAAAAATCCACTCTGGAAGATTCTGCGAAGGCCCAACCTGAAACAACTGCAACACTGAAGCTACAAAACACTGAGTGACTGCCCCAGATGATCCTCTGCACACAACTGTCAGCCTACGAGGATCGAAATAATAGGCTAACCTTATAACCAGCTGCGCTGACTAGGATGGGGACATCACATGGTTTCAGCCAGTTTTCGTGGCCTTTGAAATTATTTTCCTTTGGGATGAGAGCTAAGGTTGTTTTTAGTTCATTTTAGAGTTCCCATGGTCCTCACTTCTTCCTAAGTTTTGCAACCTTTGTCTGGACAACATCCTCATATATTTGGAAGGAGACTAAGGAAATCTATACAGACCTAGGGCCTTATTCCCTTGCATTGAGAAAATTGCCTCATTTATTTCTCTACTCTGTTGCAGGCCTTATCAACATTTCATTCTCCTCCAGTAATTAAGCCATAGGCTTTATGAAAAAACCGGTGCTTCCATAAAACCATGTACCTATCTTCCTCCAATATAAAGATTGCAATGCAATACCCATTTGGGCAAGTTTAATATTGAAACCCCCTTTTATTTTTCAGGGTCTTTGAGACCATGCCTTAAGCTCATGTTCTTTTAGCCATGCTCCATTAAATTGGCAAATAAGAGGCTTGAGGATAGAATCTCTTTTTCTGCATCAATTGTTTTCTCAAACAATCTGTTTACTGGCTCATATTCTGCTGTGTGCAGGCATCTACATGGTAGCATAAGGATATTTTTGATTTGTCTGAAGAAAGTTTTAGGGATGCTATTGTTGCCACTTCTGATTGCTGTTTGATTTATTTTGCTACAGTAACAAAGAATCCCTTCAACTCTCCTCTTCCTTATAAGCTTGGCAGAACAGATGACCTACCCAACCTTCCCTGTTTTTGATTCTGTGGTTTTCACTAAACTTTCCTCTGATTGCGATTTATTAATTTTTTCAAAATTTTAGTTCTCTACTGGAAAGTACTTAATGGCTCAACGACAATTAAGGTTGGAGATGAACAAGAATATATACTTATATATGTACATACATATATATCTATATGTACATATATACACATTTATATACCTATGTATATGTATATTTTTTACATCCCCTGGACCTCAAGGGCACTTAACATCATAAGTAAAATTCTAAGGGTCACTAGAAAATTTATGATGGTTTCTGGAATAAGGGTTGGGACTGAAACTTGATGCCTGGACCTCAAGGGTAAAAAGGTCCAGGGATCAAGTTTCAGTCCCAAGTTCCAACCCTTATTCCAGAAACCTTCATAAATTTTCTTACTAACTCTTACAATTTTCTTTTCTTGTCAACACGTTAAATTTCCTAATGAGTGGGTAATAGTCCCCACAAATGGCTTTCTTATTTCTCAATTTCATTGTTAGACAGTGTTAATGAATGGTAGCTTAGATAAGATATAAACGATGATTGCTTAAGCATCATCATCGCTTGTATAAGACCTAATACCTTTCATATTTTTCTGGAAATAAGTAATCAGACGAATTTTATAAAGCATGTATAAAAATCATATATATCTAAATGATATTCTGAAATTGCATTGTTTAAATTCGGGAGTATTTTAACACATCTGCCTTGCGTAAAGGTATGTCTGTTTGTTAATCCGAATTAACATTTGTTGAGAGAAGAACACGTCTCTTGAGCAGACGTGCCTCCACGTGTGGAGACACGTCTTCTCAAGAGACGCATCTCTTGGAAGCGAGTCTTCTATCATATATTAGATGATTGAAATCTGAATATGCAAACATAGAAATCATTAATGTTCTGCATTCAGTACATTCGGCAATAATAGAAGTCTTCAGAAAAACGTTTTGTCTTAGAAATTTATTTCTCAGAAATCTCTGGCTTAGTTTATTCTTAGTTCTATAGGATCCCTTTCTGATTTTTGACTCAGATTTGTTTAACATTTACATGGTATCAGAGCCACGTTGTGCAAATCCCAAACAAATCTAATATCAGTTTGCTCCTGAAAATTCGTATTTTCTAAAATCGAATTTACTCACATTCTTCATAATGTCAAGTGTGATCAGATTTGAAGATCACCTTGCAGGAGCAGAAAATTTCACATCATGGAAATTTAGAATCATGATGATCCTTAAGGAACATAAGGTAGACTCACTTGTGAGAGAAAATTTGGAGCAACCTAAGTCTGAACCTGAGAAAACTCAATGGGTAGAAAACAATGAAAAGGCCATGAAAATCCTTGTAGATGCAGTTAGGGATCACATAGTGCCCATCCTAGCAAAACATGAAACTGCATACCATATGTTCAAATCCCTTGAGAACACCTATGAGATAAACAACACCAGTAGGACCCTTGCATTGAAGAGGCAAATCAACAATATCCAAATAAACGAAGGAGAAACTATTAATGCATACTTCATGAGGATCATTGAACTAAGGGATCAATTATCTACAATTGGATATCAGATTGATAGCAAAGAATTAACATTAATTGCACTAGGAGGCCTACCAAACTCTTGGGAGTCATTTGTTCAAGGGATAAGTGCGAGATCTAAACTCCCCAAATTTGATAGGTTAAGATCTGACTGTTTACAAGAAGAAACTAGACTCTTGTCAAAGGAAAATAAGCAGAAACCTATAGATGAGGATATTCAAGTTTTAAACACAAATTCTCTTAAGAAAAGTAAGAAGAAAAACTCCAAGAAAAGAAAGGACATCTCCCAAGTTCAATGTTTTAGGTGTGATAAATATGGACACTATGCAATGAAGTGCCCTGACAGATTAAAACAACAAGCATCATATGCTAAAACAGAAAAGTCAACTTCTGATTATGATTCTGAGAAACTTGTATTTTAATCTGCCTTATCAAGTCATGTATCTATCAATATCAACAACTGGGTGATTGATAGTGGTTCTTCAAGGCACATCACAGGGTTTAGAGAACACTTAGACACTATGACTGAAGAGTTTGATGAAGAAGTAACAATTGGGGATGATTCAGCACATCCGGTAAAAGGGGTTGGAACTTGCTCCATCACATTGAAATTTGGTCTCTCCCTTCAACTCATTGGAGTTTTATTCGTACCTGGAATAAAGAGGAATCTAATATCCATCTCAGCTCTTGAAGACAATGGATATAGGGTTACCTTTATGGATGGGAAAGTTCTGGCATGGCCTAAGAACTCAACTTTGAAGAAAGCTCTAACCTTAGGTGTAAGACAAGGAATTTTTGAATTCTGAGATTAAGAGGGAGTTTTCATGATAGATCTACGCACACTGAGATCCCCTATCATTATGTAAGAGATATGGTGGAAAGGAAAGTAATTCTGTTGGAGTATATTAGTACAAATGATCAAACTGCAGGCATTCTCACCAAGCCCCTCTCCCGAATCAAGGTGGAGCACTTCAGGAAGAAACTTGGTATGGTTGAAATGTAATTTGTTATTTATGTTTGAAATTCAAATTGTTTATCAAATTGTACTAATATATAAAGATGTTTAATTGTGTAAACTCTTTTGTCATGTGTGTGACTCCATGACTTTTTGGGCCTACTATCCTGTGTACATTATTGAAAGGTGACGATCTTTCTAATAATGAACACTTGTATTTGACATTGTAAAGTGACGACTCTACAATGATAAACTATCATGATAGATATCATGTGACTTGATATCTGTGAATATGTCATGATGGTATCTCTTAGACACTTTGATGGATATCATGGGACTTGATATCATCTGAAGATCATTGTGATCTTTAAGAGATAATCATGGTGGATATTTATATCCGTGGATATGCCATGAATTATGGTAGACATCATGTGACTTGATGTTAGTGCACATACCATAATGAAGATGAGTTATGAAGAATGTCATGTGACTTGACAACTTTGATAAAACATTCCTTATCTTCGATATCACGTGTAAAGGTGATATCCATACTTAGTTGATTTGAAATATCTTCCCTAAGCTAAGAGGGAGTGTTAATGAATGGTAGCTTAGATAAGATAGAAACGATGATTGCTTAAGCATCATCATCGCTTGTATAAGACCTAATACTTTTCATATTTTTCTGGAAATAAGTAATCAGACGAATTTTATAAAGCATGTATAAAAATCATATATATCTAAATGATATTCTGAAATTGCATTGTTTAAATTCGGGAGTATTTTAACACATCTGCCTTGCGTAAAGGTATGTCTGTTTGTTAATCCGAATTAACATTTGTTGAGAGAAGAACTCGCACTCTAAAAGAACACATCTCTTGAGCAGATGTGCCTCCACGTGTGGAGACACGTCTTCTCAAGAGACGCATCTCTTGGAAGCGAGTCTTCTATCATATATTAGATGATTGAAATCTGAATATGCAAACATAGAAATCATTAATGTTCTGCATTCAGTACATTCGGCAATAATAGAAGTCTTCAGAAAAACGTTTTGTCTTAGAAATTTATTTCTCAGAAATCTCTGGCTTAGTTTATTCTTAGTTCTATAGGATCCCTTTCTGATTTTTGACTCAGATTTGTTTAACATTTACAGATAGGACCAAATGTCTTACTTTGTCTTAAATGAAGGTGGCATTTAGTTATTTCCTGATCATGATCTTACTAAGATCTGAATTGAACTAACATGATCTCCCAAGATCTAAAATATTACAAATGCCACAAACAAGTTCAATGAGAGAGAAACAATCACTCTGCAATATTTGAAGCTAGCTAGGTTAAGAACAAATCAAGCTCCATAGTAGAGCATCATAAGCCACAAAAAATGACTTCATAATAGGTCACTCATATGCCAAAACTCCATAATAGAATATCATAAATCACAAGAAACAACTTCATAAAAGGTCATGCATGCCACATGAAGCAATTCCATAATCACGTAATCCATGTCAAAAGAAGTAATATCAAATGCACATAAGCAAGCTCCAATCTCCTAGAAGCAAGAATTACATGATGGTAATTGGTACACATAAAAGCAAGGTTCATTCTCCCAGAATAAAGAACAAAAATGCACCAATAGCCACCAAGTACACATCAGCAAGCTTTGTCCATTGAAGGAGAAGAATCAAAGTACGCCAATATTAAAGATCATAATAGTACTGTTGGGGTGTGGATTGCCATACCAATGCTTGTACAACCCAGATTTGCTAGCTGAATAGTCCAAACTCGAGCAACTAATGTAGAAGCATAATAGGGTTGATCGATGTATTGTCATATAACTATTATCAACTGCATTACCACGTTTACATCTTAGGTAATAAAGAGTCCCATTGTAAAAATCTCCCAAAAGTGCGGCTAAACAATATGCAAAATATGCAAGTAATAAAAGAACATCACAGCGAATATTAATTACCATTTGTCAAGTACAATTTAATAATCAATTATACTATGGGTCAAGAATTACAATCCCTCAAAATAGTATATAAAAGCTACAATAGACCCTTACCCATATTACCACACATACAAAGTGATCATAACAAGGTACGTCATAAATATATTCGAAGGACTATAAGCTCAACTATGCAAGCTAATCCCTCCAAGCTTCCAAGCTCCTACTACTAATTGGGGTAATTGGGGAAGACACTGAACCCACCATTAGAGAAAGTCCCTTTCCTCCCAACCTTAATCCAATAGTGTGGTGTACATTATGACATTAGTGATTATCTTGATTAATTCTTTCATTATTAACTCATAAGAATTCTTATGAAAGCATAAATTCAAACATCTCAAACATATGGAATTGAATTCACAACACACATGCACAACTGTACATATATGCCAAACCATCATTCCAAAACAATCAAGCTTTCACAACACTTCACAACAGATCATTTCCATCATCAAATACACATATGAATGCAAGGATATAAACATATCAAATTATCATCATTAAATTCCACATTTCCTTTCAAAAATACAAGGCTTAACTTAGTACAACACATCTAAGATCATATGCAACATCTTATTGAACTACTACTCATATATTGCAAAAGCTCTTGTCAAGTGATGCAATATGTCTTATTAAGAAATACATGCTCAAGGTAGGATAACATGCATCCCATACATGTATCCTAGCCTTATCACAACACATAGAACCAACATAGATACAACCACAATTCAAATACATGAATACACAAAAGCAATAGCATAAATCAACATACAATCAATAAATACATAAATCAAATTCACAAAGCAACACACCTAAATAAATTACACAAAGAAAGCACATATAAAATAAATACACAAGACAACCCTCATTATCAAGTACTCAAGGTAAACATGCCACAAAATCCTAATAGAAATAGACAAGCAAGGCACCATTTAGTAATTAATAATGTACATCATAAGTTGGCCATAGGTTTTCATTATAGATCTCCTAGAAAAAGTGATTGATGGGGACCTACATCTGTAGTAAATTGCTTGTGAAGCCCTAACCCATCAAGAGCACTCAAAGCCCATATGCTGAAAATCTACGACGAGAAGATCTGGCTTTGACCTTTCATGTAATCCTAGTCTAATGAGATAGTGATCCTCAAATGTGTTGAACTTGGAGTAGAGAAAATGATGTTAGATGGAGTCCCTCATAATACACCCAATTCTTCTCAAACCAAGCTAGTCTTGGTACCTTGTAGGTAGGAAAGTTACTCACAATATTGAACAAGACCCATGGCGTAGGGAAGCATGGAATGCACTTGCATTTACACTTATCCACATACCATCACAAACCAACTTGTTTAATTCATAACAAAGACAATACAGCACCAAGTTTAGTTGGAGTTACATGCAACTAGGTAGGATAACCATTCTAACATTTCTACATAAAGAAATCATACACATGACTATCTATATGTTTTTGTCACTTCTATTGATAAAACACATACTAATAGACATCTTAGAACTATGTGAGACTCTTAGAATCATTAGTTAATATAGACATCAATATACTTCAAGACACTATTGCACCTAAATTTTGTTCTTGATCTGCACTATAGTCCTACTTGGGACTTTTAACCTAGCAATTAGACTAGATTGCACAAATTATTTCTAAAACTATTGAAGCACTTGTCCAATAACTACAAGATATTACTCCATGATAGGAAACATCAAGGCCTTTTTGAAAAGGTAAACAAGCCCTCCACATTATCAAATTTTGGCTAGTTATTGCACAATTATAATTGTTAAAGAAATGGGCTTAACTTTCCAAAAGCATAGTATTATTTCTATTGCATAAAAAGAAAAAAAGAGGATCTATTAGACCTAGAAAGGATTTCTTTATAGGACTCCAATGCACTTTAACACAAGTGCAAGTGTGTTGTAGTCCTTTAATTGTGCCAGTGTCTTGATCAAAATTTTATTAGTGTTGGTGTAAATAAGTATTTTACTTATTACACTTTACTTAAGCTTACTTAGGGAATGCATAACATTGTAGTTTGCACTTGTGACACCTAGTCATTTGCATCTTGCATCTAGGTTTGTGCATACATTGAGAGATATGAGTTGGACACTTAGGGAAGTGTGTGTAGGAGAAATTCCACTCTTTGTGGTGTGATCTAGTTATCACCTTTTTATCTCCACTTTTCGTGGCATGATAATTCCACTTTAGGTGGGTGATCCACCTTTCATGGAATTATCTATTATTTCTCTCTACCTACTCTACACATGATTGAGACACTTGTTTCATTCATGGCCCTTCATTGTGTCCTAGCTTGCCTTTATAAGCAAGCCTTGTACATACTTGTAATTGTCTATCTTCATGTACATCTTCATACATATTGAGAATACAATCATCATATTCTCTCATCTTGTCTCTCTCTTTTGTGCTATGTTTAGTCTCTTGATCCTGTTGTTGCTTTTCATAAGTTCTTACATGGTATCAGAGCAGTTGGAGGTTCTTTGCATAGCCATTGGTGGGAGATTTTAGTTCGTGTGAAGGTGGTCAAGAGGCAAATCTGAGGAGCAGCGATATTTTGGTGCGTCCTAGACCAGATCTAACCTCAAATTTGGATTCAAAAGGCCATTTCCAGTTGGAATTGCCTTTCGTTTCATTGAAATCTGACATCAGGAGCTCTAGATTGAAAAAATTTGCCAATTTGGGTATTTTTTCAATTTTCTGAAATTTTCAATAGTTTTGAAAAAAAATTATTTATTTGTCAGAATATTTTTGAATTTTTTTTTGAAAAATTGAAAACCCCCTTGAAAAATTTATATTTGGGTTTTTTATTTTTCAAAATATATATTTCGTAGTTTTTTGAAAAGCTTTTATTAAAAATCAAAAAATTAAAAATTAAAAATTAAAAAAATAAACAAGCGACTGTATAGTCGCTGCAGAGTACGCAGGTATTCTGCCCCGCAGCGCAGGTACCCACCTAGTCAGAGTGCGCCACACGACGCTATGTGATCAGCCCAGCGAGCCCCTCCATTTTCCATCCGATAGGTGGCCAGAGTTCATAAGATTTGCGTTCGGCGTTGATGAAAGTCGGCGGACTAGCATTCGCGTTGGGTTTTTGAAAAATCCGGCAACCGTTTCAAAGCATCGGCCGGAAGCAAAAACCGGCGAACACTGCCATTGCTCACAATCGGCCAGCTCCATTCCACAATCCGCGGCGAAAATCATCACCTACCGGTAGCCAGTTGGGAACCCTGGTGGGCGGACAAATCGACATTCAAGAAATTCCGGCCGGTTCCTTCAAAATCGGAGGCCACTCTCCTCTTGCCACGTGGTGGGAAACCATTAGCTTGGCCAGCGGTCTGAAGATTTAGGGCGGCGACTGAATATTCTGCAGCATCTCTCAGATTCCGGCTAACTCAACGAAAATTTGGCATCAATTTCAATCCATCGGCGGCAGGCAGATTCCGACAGAGATTCCTTGTAGATTCCGGTGGAATATTCGTGCAGAATATTCTGTGAATTCCGCTCACATGTGACGTCTTGACAGGCATCAATTTTCAGCCTAGATATTAGCATATTCCGTTCGGAGGAGAATATTCTCTTTTGATGGGCCATAGGCCATCAAATTTAATCGCTTAGTATGCTGACGTCAGCTCCGCGTCAGCGTGATGTTAGCACTTTCTAAAAAATTTTTGCTCCCCTCAACAATGGAGTTTTTGATTTCGTAGTCCGACTTTGAAGCTTCATATCTTGCTCATTTTAGCTCCTTTTTCTGAGCAATTTTTTTTAATTTGGGCCAATTTTTCGTGTACTTTGCAGTTGTCTATTTGGTTTCTGATTTTGGTGGACAGATTTTCCAAAATTTGCAGTTTTTCAACACTGTACCTGTCCAATCCTCATTTTTGCAACTTTCGGGGCTCCATACATACGAACTCCTTTTCAAGTGCCGTTTTTTTTGAAAGTGCATGATTTTTCATCTACTTCTTGAATCTGCAATCAGTTTGAAGCGATCTTGAGTGGATTTTGTACTTTCAGCATATGGTCTTTTTTGGCCTATTTGGCACTTGTATTGCATAGATCTGAATTTAGGTCTTTGCTTATTTGTTCTAGCCTGTTCTCAGCCTATTTGTGGCAAGTTGTAAATCATAAATCATAAGCCCACTTAGCCAAGTTGCAAGTGGCCTATTGTACACGCACTGCATTATAAAGTGCCAAAATCATCTCTTTGGGGGGGGGGGTCTCTTGTGTGATTGTGTATATTTTCTCTCTTGTGCTCTTACATTCCATCATGGGTTCATCTAAAGTTCCACTCTTAACTGCACATAATTATGCTACATGGAAAGTACGTGCATGGAGTAAACTAATGGAAAAAAGTTTAATTTACTACATTGATGGAACCATAACTGCATCGTTGGATCCTAAGGAAGATCCAACTGCATATATGGATTGGCTCACTAAAAATTCTATGGCACTGGGTACACTTAGAAAGTTCATTTCAGATGATCTCATTTTCCATGTTGATAAATGTACTACAACTAAGGAAGCTTGGGATAAGCTTTCTGCTTTGTATGGCAAGGTTGATAAGGTTAAGGGATACAAACTTGAATATGATCTCCTAAGCCTTGATCCCAAGGATTTTGACACAATTCAGGATTATGTCACTAAGGCAAATGAGCTAAGAGCACAACTAAAAGATTGCGATATTGAGAAAGAGGATGATCAATTGGTCTTCAACTTGTTGGACAAGCTTCCAGCAGAGTATGCTGCCTTTGTTTCAAGTTTTCAGACTCAAAGATTGACAATAAGAAACTTTAAATCACCATCTTTTGAGGCTCTCACAGATCTTTTGATTCTTGAGCAAAATAAGTTGATGAAAATGGACATTCTCAAGTCTTCAACTTCAAAAGCATTGGTGGTCAATCATGGAAACAACAAGCAAGGCAAAGGGAAAGGCCAAAAGCAATCTTCACCAAAGCCACAAGGAGAGAACAATCAATCCACTCCTCCACAACAAAGCTCAACTTCATCTTCTTCAAAGAATAACAATTCAAGCAAGGAGAAACCAACATGTGCATATTGTAAAAAGTTTGGTCATGAGGAGCATCGTTGTCATGTTAAGCAAATTGATGAGTTGAAACATATCCTTAAGAAGAACAACATCAACTTGCCAAATGCATATTGGGAGAAGGACTCATCTCCTTCCACTTCTTCTTCTAAGGGAAAAGGCACAACTCTCATGGCAACAACATCAAGCTCATCTCCTTCTTCTTCATCATCATCTCAACATGAGACACGTAAGGGGCAAGCATTTCTTGCTGTTGCAGATTCCAATTCAAATAGGTGGATCCTTGATTTAGGAGCGTCACATCATATGACTTCTTCCAAGCATATGTTCTCTTCATTTGATTCTTGTTCATCACCACCCATTTTGATGGTCAACAACACTTCTTTCACAGTTTGTGGGAAGGGGTCTATTGACATTGAAGGTGGAGCATTTAATGATGTTCTATGTGTGCCTACTTTGTCAAGTAATATCCTTTCCATTTATCAGATTACACATAGTGGTATAGGAAAGAGTGTAGAGTTCACACCAGATTCTGTCATTGTTCGGGATTTGCATAGTAGGGCTCTTGTTGCAGTTGGGGAGGTTGATCATCGTTCACGGTTCTACACCTTCTCATATTTTGCTCCTATTGATGATTCAATTCACCCTAGTATGGACACACTTGAGGAGAATGAGTATGGTTACTTGAATCTTGGAGTGCTCACTTCTCTTGACGTTCTTGAACCTATTGCTGATCTTCCATCTCCTACATTGACTGATGTACTTGATGATACTTGTGTTCCGACAGTTTTAGTGCCTTGTGATTCAGTGCAACAGTGCATACCTTGTCTTCCAGCAGCAGTTTCTTGGGATGACTACTTGACAGACATTGGCAGCTTGTTTGTGGAGTCCTACATTGCAGATTTGGGACACACTTGATTACTTACATCTTCTCTTTGATGAAGGTGATTCTTCTTCAGTTGTTGCGAGGGAACACTCTGACCCTTCTCTACATGATCAGTCTTTCAAGGTTGATGTGATTGTGGATGCATTTGTACAACAGTTGGAGGAGGCCACTTTCTCTCTTGAGGAGACACTTGCGTCTTTGGAGTGTGTTCTACCTTCATCCTTGCTAGATCTTGAGTTGTCTTTTTCAACGGATGGGAGTGTTGTTGCAAAGGGTTTCTCACAGGTTCCAGGAAGTGACTACATTGCGACCGTTGCACTTGCCATTGCTGCTTCACATGGTTTGGGAAAGGCATCTTTCAGCATCAACACAGGGAAATTTGAGCAGATTTCAAAGACTCCTTACATTTTGAGGGTTCTTCCTTCTTCACTTGTGGATTGAGGAGACTACATTCATGCACCTTTGGTATTGTTTCTTCCTAAGGGGAGGAACATTGTTTGACGTTTTTGGAGCAGTTTTTTCATTCCTTTTCGAGCATCTTCCATGGGTGATCATTGTACATTGAGGGGGTGCTACCTAGTCTCTCTTCTTCTCTTGTATGGGGGGGACTTTTTCCTCACATGGGGTTTTGTCCTTCTCATGCTGTCTTCATAGGTTTTTGTATTTCATCTCTCTTTTGGGGGGTAGTTTTTTCCCACTGGGTTTTTCTATCTTTACTCCACTTGTGAGAGATTGCATTGCATTTGTACATGGGTACCTAACATGGCCTAGTTGCCAGGACCCATCTTGCATCTTATCTTGCATGGTTAGCTTGAGTCTTCATTCCCTCAGTTGCATTTAAGGGGGGGTGTTGGTGTAAATAAGTATTTTACTTATTACACTTTACTTAAGCTTACTTAGGGAATGCATAACATTGTAGTTTGCACTTGTGACACCTAGTCATTTGCATCTTGCATTTAGGTTTGTGCATACATTGAGAGATATGAGTTGGACACTTAGGGCAGTGTATGTAGTTGAAATTCCACTCTTTGTGGTGTGATCTAGTTATCACCTTTTTATCTCCACTTTTCGTGGCATGATAATTCCACTTTAGGTGGGTGATCCACCTTTCATGGAATTATCAATTATTTCTCTCTACCTACCCTACACATGATTGGGACACTTGTCTCATTCATGGCTCTTCATTGTGTCCTAGCTTGCCTTTATAAGCAAGCCTTGTACATACTTGTAATTGTCTATCTTCATGTACATCTTCATGCATATTGAGAATACAATCATCATATTCTCTCATCTTGTCTCTCTCTTTTGTGCTATGTTTAGTCTCTTGATCCTGTGGTTGCTTTTCATAAGTTCTTACAATTAGAACTTTCTACTTGAAATTCCTTCTAAGCTTTTTCTAATTTTTTTTCATATTAAACTTAAAATTATGACAAAAGTTGAATATAGAATAGCACAAATAAGTTTCCTTGGAGTTTGAAAACAAATTTCTCAATGCATTCATGATTCTTGGAAGTCACTTAGATTTAAACACAATCATAGGTTCATAATCATAGAATTTAGCCAAACACCTAGTTTAGACTAGTCTATTTGGCTTCATTAGTTCATTAGCTATAACCCATGTTTCAATTCAAATTCACCCAAAACATGTAAATCATCATTCAATACATTCCCTAATAGGATCATACAAATAGTTCAATCATAATCAACTCATGGATTTGCTTTAGTGAGATCTATGTTCCACCAAGTTTATGGGATGGGGATGGCAACGGATGAGGGGGCGCATTTCCAAGATGCATTTTTTTGAGCCCATTTTAGGGGATGACGAGAGATGTCAAGGGATGGCAAAGAGGATGACTGTATTAAAAATAGGGAAATTTCAAATATTCATATGATAACATTGATAAGGCATTCATCATATGCATTATAGCATAGTTCGCAAACTTGGACTTAGAGAGTACTTAGCAAACCCAAAATTTTTTACTTGGCAACTCGGGAACTTAAAAAGTACTAAAACTTCTTATAAAACAATATTTTTTTTTTGCAAAATTCAATAACAAAATGTATCAAATGAGTCTAAAAAACCATGAGGAAGTGTTTTCTATTGCATTTGATTCTTGAACACATATGGATTACAAAATGACATCATCATGCGAAGTCAGATAGTGGATACTGGATACAATAGCTATCTACTAACTAATAACTATTATGAATTTATGATGATTGTCTTTGAAAATTATCATCATAAATTTCACATCTAGGCAATTACAGTTTCCTCTTCCCCAACCTAGTAAAACATTGGGGGGTATAGGGTATGGTCTTCCTATTAGAAGAAGTTGTCATTGATGTCAAGACAAAATTATATCCTCACTTATCTTGGCTCAATCAATTTAAAGTTGAATAATCAGTTTTTGCTGTAGCCTTCATTTGTGAGTATTATGGAGCTTGATCTGATCGATACAAGTGGTCAATAAACATTCAGCAGTATTTGATCGAGCCTATGAAAGAAAAAGATTTGATCGACATATGTTCAGAGCAAAACTCAAATGAAATGATCTAATCCATAAATCAATGCCTAGATCGATCTATAATCCGTCTGAAGAAGGTTGCTATAGCTTGGGTTGAAATTGTTTTGATGGAGATAACAAGTAAGTTAACAAATCTGTTTTGTTAATAAAGACGTTACATATAAGCAGCCACGTCTTTTCTATAAAACCGATGGAGATAACAGGTAAGATCTGTTTTGTTAAATAAGACGTTACATATCAGCAGCCACGTCTTTTCTCAAAGGACACATCTTCACATCTAATATGGTGCGACTTAAGACAAACTGACACTTCTTTTTCAGATTATTTTTCAAATTAAAAGAATGCATTGTTTCAAAGAGACGTGTTGGCTGGAACTTCTTATTCTAAAAGGACGTGTTCATATCCAAGGGAGACACGTCTTTTAAAATCCAAGTATACGTCTAAGGAGACATAAGAGAATATACGATTTTCTCTTCAATATAATTCTGTTTTATCTGCACACAGAAAATCAATTAGTAAAAGATATGTCTAGAAGAGTATGTCGATCTGTTTATTAAAGAATCAACAAAGTCAAAATAATCAAAGCAAAATCAAAGATCATTAAGGCAGAAAATCGGGTTAATGAAGGGGTATTGTTGGCGTTTAAATTCCCACCTCTGGTATGCGTATTTGAAACGGACAGCTATGCACAGATAAACTGCTCTTCAAATTAGGAGGGGAAGCTCCCTCTTGCTGATGGTGTTTGAAAGAAAGTAAACTAGAACTAAGTTGCCTATCTTTTTGATCAGCTTAGAGCACAAGGTTTATTAAACACAAATGCCGCAACTGAGATTTTCTGTTTTAAGACCTTCAACTACGACTAACTTAAACTAAAGACGTTCCTAACCTCTTAAGTAATATGCAGAGCGAGAGAAGCTAGAAATTAACAAGGTAGATTTCTGACAGAATACTTCAATGAACCATCTCTCAACAAACACCTACACACTTCAATTCGAGTTGAAATCAAGATCATGAAAGTAAAACATAAATAATAGAAACTTGAGATTTTATATCAAGGCAAAGGAGGCTCGTGATTTTATTACTCAAATCTCTAGAACAAGCTCACTTCTAACATGCCTAGAACAAGAAATTGCAGCTAAAGAGGCTTGCAATCTTGCTCTTCACACAATAGAAACAACAATCACATTAACTCCTTGTTGGCTAAAGAGGCTCAACAATTTGCTATCACAACACAATTTGGACAATACTTGAGTAACAAATAGAAGGCACAATAGGCTCAGCGTTTTGTTCTCACTAGCACGGTTAAAAAACACTAAATAAGCAAAGGCTCTTATTTATAGAGAAGCAGAGGAGTAGGGGACCCTAAAATCTCCTTGCTTTCACAATCTAGGGCTTGCTCAACAAGCAAGCTTTATTACTAAATCTAGAAAGAAGATAACATCTAAAACCCTAGAAAGCAGAAAAAGCGGGAAATGCCAACTATTATATCTTATCTTCTTTCTCTTCTCAAAGAATGGATAAGGATCATTCCAAGAATAGAAAGAAAGCGGGAAAGAAAGCTTCTAGAAGAAAGCTGCTTTAAAGCTCGATCACATCCGCTAGGAAATTAGAAACTGTGTCCTGGTTCGGTGCATCTATGCCCTCAATAGTAAAACACCGCTTTTCTAGAATATCTTCAGCATCTGCGATAGATCTCAGGAAATCTTCGACATCATTGGCCGCTTTCTCGAACTTTGCGACATCAACTGAAATATGGCCTATCCTTCCGCCAACTGGATTACAAATGCGAACAACACTCTGGATTGATCCTGCACTTCATCAAGCCTGACGTAGGAACCATCTTCCAGACTATACTGAGAAGGAATCTCTATGATAAACTCACTGATGAAAAGGAGAGCTTCAATCACCCTTTGTCTGTAGGCGATGAATTCTTCGGATATCCTCTCATAGGTTTTAACTTTGAAAACATGACGCTCCCTCCAAGCAAGGATTTGTCTCTTGTGTTCTTTTGAAATTGTTGGACCATAGGCTGTGTCTAAATCAGAAATGATGATCTCATGCCTTGGTCTAACTTCAGCCAGTGTTTGTTCAAATCCTTGGATACCTTGACGTAGCTTGTGAGCGTCTTCCCTTAACTGGAACATCCGCGCCAAGATCTCCCTTCCTCTGACAATGAAACTCTCGATCCACTCTTGAGTTTCTTTCCCATAAATGAGCAGCTGTCTTATCTGCTGATGATCAGCTGGTGTCTCTAAAATCTGGGGCAGCAACTGGGTTACCTGTGAAGAACCATGGACAAGGTTAGAAATGAAAACCCTGAGCTGCTGATTTTCAGCCTTGAGTGTTGCCTTGTCTTCTCCATCCTTGAGTACTCTTTCCTGAAGATTTTCGGATGCAACTCTAACGAGACTCAAATCTGCATGTCTGGTATTTCTATCGAGATTGGCCTTCACCATGACGAAATCATCCATATTCACCTCATCCCTATTCTTGTCTTCTGGGGGCAATGCAGTCTCCATGATTATTTCATTATCAGGATTCCTATCAAAGTGAACTTGCTTCTTTGCCTTCTTCTTAGGAGGTTCCTGATAGATGTTATCAAGATCATCAACACTCATCTGATATGAAGGCCTTCTTCTAACCCTTCCTAAGGAATTCTCAAGCCAAGACACAGTAGTATCTTTACTCACTTCCTCAAGAGGTGCAACTATAATCTCTTCATCATGTTCGATATCAAGGTCGATGTGGATTGGCGAAGAACCTGTCAAAGGTACAGAAACATGTGTTGAAGGTGGCTCCTTTGCTTCTTTCTGAGGTATGGGCTCATCAGGAGGAACTTCTGAATCAGTTGTAGGCTGCTCCTGTATGACTATGCCTAAGAAATCCAACTTTCTTTTTACGTTTTTATTCGATCTACTACCTTTGACGCCTTCTTGAGATTGACTTTTACCCTTCCCTTTCGACTGTGCTCTGGAGGAAGAGGGAATTATCCTTGGCAGCTCTGCTACTGGAATGGAGTTTTTCTTTTTAAGGACCAGGAAAACCTTGCTATGCTCAAGGAGTTGTTTTGTCCTGTCTTCGACTGAAAGGGATTCCTTATTAGCCCAGTTGACTTGTGAAAGGGGCTGATCTTCTACTCGCTTCTGAGTATACATCGGGAGAAGCACATCCTCGTCATCATCTGATAACCCTTCTATGTCTTCATTTAAACAATCCTTCATCTGATGGAGAGTAAGTCTGCTGTAACTACGTCTCCACACCTCAAACTCATCTGTACAATTAGCCCAAAAATCTTCAAGTGCGGCTATATGATCATAGTTCTTCTCAAGTCGGCCAACGTAGAAACCATGAGGATCAAATGATCGTCTCTCGCTGTAGGACTTGAGGCTAAGTTTATATAACTCGTCTCCCATTGACTTGGCATCTGTAGCCGTCCTGCATGTGTATATACCCAACCCTAATGGAAACTGAATAGAGTGTCTCCTTCTATTTCTCAGGATTGTATGAACATCGTGAGCCTGCCTCAAGAACTCCATGAAGACGACCTCGTCCGACGGGTACCTTGGTAACATGATTGGGGGCACCTGAATAACCATAGACCCTGAGATAGGTGAAAGTGGGAAACTGTATAAACCAATCCGCCCATTCCGCCATCGCTGCCCTGGCAATTGAAGATATACGGACATGCAACTCATTGTCCAGGTCCCGCACAGTGTACATCAGAAAAGCCTCGTTCACCCTTTTGTAATGATGCAACGACTTTGTGAACTCCAACTGGGGATAGTAGTTATATATGTGCTGTACGCTCAATGATCCCTTGGTGTTCAACCCTCTGAATTGACCTTGATAGGCCACTAGGTAGACTAGGTACGACAACATGTGGAATACATGAAATTGGAAGTATTCTGTTATCTGTTGATGTAGACAGTCACTGATCAAGGTAGGCCAGTCATAGAACTCGGTTTTCTTCATGATGTGGGGTATGGCGTAAAACATCCAAGGTTGAAACGTGGTGGCATCTTGTAAGCCAGTGACCCTGTTGAGCAAGGTGATAATGATGGCAATTTCATCCTTAAACTCTCCTCGCCCGACGTTCTTAGGCAATGTTTTGTGTTTCTCCTTCATCCACCTCTGTGCAATCTTCTTGCTATATTTATCTTTGTGCATATTCCATATCCTTTCGCGTTCACTCTTTGAGAGAGTAACGCTTTCAGGCCATGGGGGAATGGAAAAACACTTCTCAATCACATCGGGCTTTAGACTGCAAATGAATCTACCGTCTGTTGACTGGATCTCCCTTGTAGCTGGGTTGTAATGCTTAATGCAAGCGATTACGAACTCAAGACTCTGAACTTATATAGGGATTGACGCTGCTGCGAGGAGTCCAGAATGTCCCAGGTTCTTGATTGAAGTGTTGCCTGCTCTCTCCAAGGCATGTAGATCGAACACCGGCTTGATGTGATGCAAGTCTGTCTCAGCTGTTTTGATGTAATCGTGATAGAGAGCTGATTCAGTCTTGAAAACATTGGGAGTGTACTCCATTTCAGAAAACTTGAAGAATGACTGTAAACTCGCCTAGGTTCAGACAAGTCTTGCGCTATTCATATTTTTAAAATGCTGATTTTCTTGCTCCAACGGACAAATTTTTTGAAAATTTTTCTGAGATATGGGTTTTGCTCAGAAATTCTTTGCAAGACAACCCAGATCGTCTGTTTTGAAAAATTTTGAATTTTGCTTGAAAAAGCAGCAAACCCTAACTTCTTCAATTTTTCTCGAAAAAAGTTGGCACCTGGGTTTTGTTTAGAACAAGATTAGAAATGGACCCAGTTGATTAGATTTGCAAAACCCTGACGGTTGATCAAAAAAGCAGCCAACCCTAGGTTTTGAAATTTTCTTGAAAAAAGTTGTGATATGGGTTTTCTTCAGAACATTGATTGGAGAGGACTCAGATGGTTGAAAATTGAATGCACTGATGTTTTCATTGACATGCAAAATAAAAGCAGCTGCTGCAACTTGATGAAGTTCTTGAAAATTTCCTTCAGAAGATTGAAGAGAAAAGACCCAGATGATTGAAAATTGGAAACCTTGGCCTTCCCTTTGAAGAGTTTGATCTTCTAGATGAAAAAGCTTGAAAAAGCAAGGGTTTAAGTTGCTGGTCTGAAAATTTTGATGAAAAACCAGCAAGCTATGCTCTTGAATCTTGAAAAATTTCTTCAAACTTGCTGCTCCAACTTTCTCCTTTGAAGGCTACCTACAAAAATAATAAAAATAAGATTGAAAAGAGGTGTTAAATAGACTTTAGGGCTTGAATTAGGTTTTGCTTTCTTTTGCTTTTATTTCAAAACCCTAAAATCTTTGTTCAATGCATTTGGACGCCATCCTTCTTCACTTGTAAATTTGAAACCTTCAAAAAATTTTGAAAAATCTCTAAGGCATGAGAAGATGGGCGCCCTTCTTCACCAGGGGCGTCCACTTCACCCAGTGTTAGCCAAATTTTTAACATTTTCAACTTTTTCTTCGTTCTCCATGTTGGTTTATCATCTTGCCTTCTGCTGAAAGTTTGAATGCTGAAACTGTCGCCTGGCAGCCGACTGACCTCCATTGATGACCTTGGAGCTCCTAATACACTTTTGAAAAGCAGAATAGACCCAGTAGGGCAAAACTGATCTTTTTAAGATTTTGACTGCACTAGCCTGATATGGATGTATTTTGAGCCAATCAAAATTAGTTCGGACCCTGTCAGACCAACTTTCTATTTTTAGAAAGTTTTGCCAGTAGCCATTTCCAAAGAAACCCAAAAAAACCCAGAAAACATTACTAATTTTAGAAAATTTCTAAAAATAGTAGTTTTCCTAAAATTTAGGGATGAAAAACTGAGATCTGGGTTTTGTTGATTAAGTTGCTCTTAGCAGACCCACATCGTCAGATTTTGAAATTTTGTGTTTTAACCCCTCATGCAAGACATGCATACCCAAATTTTGACCTTTTTGACTGATTTAACAAGACTTTTACTCATTTCTTCAAAATGTCTAAGTATAACAAAATTTTTAATTTTGGGGTACAACAGGTATGAATGAATGTTGAAAAGGCAAAGTTATGATCTTTCATCAAGAGGCACAATTTTGGATCAAAGTTTATATTTGCAATTCATTTTTGATTTGAAGGTGTGGTTGTGAAGTTCAAAGTGGTCTATTTCAAAAACCCATCTTCTTGTGGGGGTTGAGTGAGAGATTTTTCATCACAAAGGCAGATTGGAGGATTGGGAGAGTGCAGATCTGATTGAAGACATTTACTTCATCCATCAAGTCAAGGTTTGGTGCCTTGCATTAGGGTTTGATTCTCCTTGTAGGTTGGTGCCGACTAAAATTGTAAAGGAGTGGGTGTTCCTTGTAGGTTGTAGCCTAGAAAATCATCTCATTTGTAAATCAAGTAGGTTGGTGCCTACTTCCATTTGTAAAATCATTTAATCAATTCAATAAAGTGGTGTCAACTTGCATTCATTGAGTCATATCAAAAGTTGATTGTAATAAGTTTGAAAAGATTGAAAATTGAAAGTTTGGTTTGATTTACTGATTCACCCCCCCCTCTTAGTAAATTGTTTGTGCTCTTCACTTCCTCACACTTGATTGTGGCTTTGTGCTTGGCATAGAAGACTGTGCCTATGGCTTCGCCCTGCTGGTATATGGTAGTGATGCCTCCTCCACAATATCAATTTCATCCAATCCAATGTCCCTTGCTTCTGCTGCAACCATATTCTCCATAGCTTTCCTCTCGAAATCAACAATCTTATCCTCTATAAACATGGAAGCCTCATGGACCTCATCATCCTACACGATCCAATCACTGTAGGGATCAATCTCATCCAAATCAATAAGTTCCTTTGGTTGGTCTTGCACCTTTCTTGTGTGAAGCCGAAGGTTGTATTGCACAAAAACAAGATCATTGAGGTGTTGTTGAGTCAACTTATTACGCTTCTTCGTGTGAATGGAATCAAACAAACTCTAGTTGCACTCACAACCAAAATCACTACAAGGGTAAGACAAAACTTAGAGGGCTAGCCTTTGCAAATTTGGCGTATTTCCACCCCAATCTTCCCACCAAGAACTTGCAAATAAGATATTCCAGTTTTTGTAAATAAACAATATTCTATTAATAATTGTAATTAACAACTTGCAAGATATAAGGCTTCACTTTTTCTTACTTGGTGTTTGGGTGTCTCTTCCTTGTATAGCTAAATGCAATGAAAACAACCTCCTCCTAGCTGCCTTATAATTCTACAATTCTCAAATGATGAGGTCTCTCACCGCATCTATAGATGTCATCTTCTCAATACATGTGGATGGGCCCTCCATAACCTCCCCATGAGAATCCTTGAAGCTATCAAAGAAGAACAACTTGGGGTTGAGATAGTACCCAGTTGCATGAATGGGTTCGTGTAGTTGATTATTCCACCTCCGATCAATGATCTCCTGAGTTGGGGAAAATCTATTTGCATCACCCTTGTAATAGTTTTGGATAGCCTCTTTGGCCCTGTCCAAGTGCAAAACCCTCAGCAATGGCTTAGTTACCTACAATGTACAAAGAAAAAGCAAATCTAGATTACAACTTACAATGAAACAAAATACTTGTAAAATTTATAAATAAAGGATTCAATTTGAAAAATTGAAATAAGTTTGAAGTTACCTCGACAATCTCTGTAGCTCTAGTTGCAAAATTACCATCAAAAACTATTTTTGCAATCTTTTCTCCATCAACCTTCTTTGAATAAGTTGAGTCTACCCATTGTTGACTCACAAACATTTGCTTCAAGGGAGTCAATAAATTAGTAATACTTTGCAACGTTAGAAAATTAGTTGCAAACATTGTAGCACCCGATCACACAAGCTCTTTCCCCTTAGTGTGATCTCTGATCAATTGAAGAACCCATGGGTGATTATATATATATTTTGTTATATCTCTTGCTTCTTCTACAATTGGTCTCACGCAATCAATTTTGCCTATGTCCTCCAAAAGGTCGAGGCAATGAGCTGCACAAGGGGTCCAAAAAAGTGTTTGATGCCTCTCTTGAAGCAATCTTCCAACCACCACATATGCTGTTGCATTGTCAGTAACAACTTGGACAACAGTTTCTATGCCCATCTCTAAAACAACCTCCTCCAATATCAAGCTCAAATTTTCTGCATTCTTTTATTATGTTGGAGTCATCAATTGACTTTAGAAAAACCAACTCACCATTTGAAGCCACTAAAAAATTTATGAGTGCGGTTCTTTCCATCTATCCACCCTTCTAAAGAATTGTGCATCCATACTTTCGCCATTGCTTCTTTTCATCTTCCAAAATTTGTTTTACATCTACAATAGCATCTTTGAACAACTTGCCACTTAAATCTTTGGAGAGGGTGCCTTGTACCCTTTCCCTACAACTGTTAGTGCTGTCACCACACTCCCAATATGGACTCCTTGCCACGTTGAAGGGATGGTTGTTATAATAATAAAAATTTGCACAAGCCTTATCTTCTTCTTTATGCACCTCCCTATTCCATCTGGTAGCTTCCAATGAAGGTTGTGATCCTCGTTCATTTCTAGTCACAAAAAACTAGAATTTTCTCAAAGTGGATGAGGAGGATGGGATATGTATATGTGGAATGTGACTAGAGCCCACAATGCTTTGCATATCCACCTTAGATTCTCTGAAAAATTAGGAACAATGGCTTCTTGTATGGTTGCTTGTGTCTTTTTCCTCTCCAATTTTTTTCCATCTAGTGTTGCAAGAAGGGCTATCATCTCTCGTTTAACCTCTTCAGGGGCTGTTGGACATTCCTTGGTATCACGACAAGGAATGCTAGCAAGATGGTATTTGAGGCGATTGATGCCTCCATTAAGCCTCTTCTTGCACTAGGTACAAATAATGCTCCCTTGTACTGGCCCCATTATGCCATATTTCCAAGTGGGACCATGTAAGAGACCAGGTGTCTCTCAACCCAAATCTTCTGACTGTGAATGCGATTTTTTTGTTTGTTTTGCAATTTTTGATTTTTTGGTGGTTTTTTGCAATAAAAAACAAATTGCGATTTTGCAAGGAAATGCTTTAAAATAAAATACCAGACGATCAAAAACTACATAATACAGCTTAGATTTTGATGCTAGATGATTTATTGATCTTCCAGGACAATTACAACTGTGGGATTCAAACATACAATGAAAAGGCAAGCTATTTATTAAGGGACCTGAATAAGCTTGCAGTCGCCTGTAGAAGAGCCTGAAATGGTACGGCTGAATGAAATAAGCAATCCTTTGACCTAGAAATCAATGCATATGCTCCAGAAACCCTAGGCGTCCAAGGTGATGAAACCAGAAGACCAAAAGCTCAGGCGTTTTTGATTGGAGAAGAAGTACGGCCTTTGCTGCAGCAAAAGTACGGCCTATACTAGCAACTAAGAAGTCCGTACAATCTAGAAGAATGTGTTAGATGCCAGATGAAACACGGCCAATGCAATATTCTCCTTCTGGAAGAAGGATCAATCCAAAACTCTAATTATAAACTCCAAAATATGCCCAAATATGACTCCTGTGTGAAGCCATTCTGTTGACAAGCTTAAACTGGTATTGCACAGTCTTAGTTTGTCTGATTCTGAAGAGGGAACGTTCTCCAAAACTTGATGATTTGCAGAAACCTTTGGTTCACAAACCCCAATGCTCTCAGAGAGAAAAATAGACAAATTCAAATAATCATCAATAATGAGTTCGATTTGCCTTGAAGAGAAATATATATTATTTCCTCAAAAGTTCGACCCTTTCACAAAAATCAGCTTAATTTCATTTAATAATATAATAATTCGCCCCTTTAAAATACTTAGGCCAATTATTAATAAATGGCGTCCTTTTTATTAATGAGTATTAAAACTCATTAAATATTAAATTTTCCCCTTTCATTATAAAGTATTAAATACTTTATAATTTGCCATTTAATAAATAATAACTTTAATATTTCATTAAAGTGACTTTATATTGTAAAGTCAAATTAATAATCTTTTAATTATTATTAAATGCTCTAATAATCCCTGTTTGCTCATCAAATAATCAAATTGGGTCGAAACTGAGCTGACCAACTGAATCAGGTGCCCTGCCAAAAATAGCAACTCCTGCCCGCCTGACTTACTATAAATAATAAGTATCTATAAATCACTCAAAAAGTGTTTGCCAAGGCCCAAACCTGAATCAACTGTTGGAGTAATGTTCCCAAACGCTGGATAACCGCCTCAAGTGATCCTCTAAACACATCTGCCAGCCTACGAGGATCTGGATGATAGGCTAACCCTTGAAATAACTGTACTACCTAGGAAGGGGACATTACAGTCCGCCCTCCCTGAAATTGCTTTTCCTCAAGCAATCTCAACTCTGGATGCTGTAAAATCTCCTCTGACTCCCAAGTAGCATCCTCAACCGGCAAGTCTTTCCATTTGATCAAATACTCTCTGATAACCCGCCTCCGAAGATGTCTCTCTCTAACATCAAGGATGGCCTTAGGCACTAATATCAACTTCCCCTCGTCATCAAGGGGTGGCAGTACTGGAGAGGGAATCACATGCTGACCCAACGCCTTCTTCAGACGTGAAATGTGAAACACGTTGTGAACCTTGCTATCTGCCAGTAAATCCAACTCATATGTAACCTTGCCCACTCGTCTGATGACTCGAAATGGACCATAGTAACGAGGTTTCAACTTCTCTGCACCACTCTTCCACAGAGTGGACTGATGGTACGGTTGTAACATGAGATACACTATTTCACTCACTGCAAAGGAACGCTCAACCCTTTTCTGATTAGCATACTGCTTCTGCTGATTCTGTGCCCGCTGGATATTGTCTCTGAGAGACCTCAAATTGTCCTACTGATCTTGCATCATATCACTCGCGCTAGGCACTCTGCTATCACTCAACACCAAATCCAAAAGGTTGGGCACCTCATACCCGTACAATGCCATGAAGGGCGTCATCTGTATAGTCATGTGGTGAGTAGAGTTATAACAATACTCACAGAGGTATATCCACCTCACCCAAGCTCTTTGCTGTTTAGCTATATAATTGCGTAGATATCCTTCCACCCACTTATTGACAATTTCTGTCTGTCCATCTGTCTGTGGATGGTAGCTGGTACTAGGTGTTAGTTCGGTCCCACAAAGTCTGAACAACTCCTGCCAAAAGTTGCTCATGAACCGACTGTCTCTATCGCTGACTATAGTCGGAGGCAAACCATGTAACCTGAATACCTCTCTGAAGAAAAGCTCTGCAGTTTGCGATGCTGTGAATGTAGTGGTGATCGGAAAGAAGTGTGCATATTTTGTCAGCCGATCAACAACTACGTAAATACAATATTTACCTTGGGCTTTCAGCAAACCCGTGATAAAGTCCATTGATAAGCATTCCCACTTCTTGTCAGGTATCGGAAGTGGCTGAAGCAATCTAGCAGGATATGTGTGTTCCTGTTTGTTCTGCTGGCAAACAGAACACTCTCATACATATTGAAAAACATCAATCTTTAGCCCTTTCCAAGTAAACCGTTCCCATACCAGCTTATATGTTTTGAAATACTCGGGATGGCCTGCCATAGGGAGATCATGAAAGGCTCTCAGAATTGCATCCTTCAACTCTGAATCAGGAACCAAGAAAATCCGCCCTTTGTAAATGATCAAGTCATTCACAACGGTGTATCTACTATCCTGCTCTATCCCATCAACTATGCTAGAAGCCCACGGGTTCTTAGCTTACTCTGCAATAATTCAGTGTCTCCAATCCTCGGAGTTCGTGCCATAGCATTCAATTGAGGTTTGCAAGACAATGCGTCAGCTACAACATTCTACTTCCCCTTAATGAAGGTGATATCAAAATCATACGATTGCAGTTTGTTGACCCATTTTTGTTGTCTTTCATTTAAGCCCTGCTGTCCAAGGAAGTGTTTCAGGCTATTGTGATCTGTACGCACACTGAATTTATTGCCTACCAAATATTCCCTGAACTTAGCCAAAGTGTGCATAATGGCTAACATTTCCTTTTCATAAATGCTATAAAATCTCTTAGGACCCCTAAGCTTCCTACTCTCAAAAGCAAAAGGGTGTCTCTCCTGCATCAAAACAACACCAATGCCCTCTCCTGAGGCATCACAGTACAGATCAAATGACTTCGTAAAGTCTGGTAATGCTAACACTAGACATGAAGTCATAATCACCTTAAACCTGTCAAAGCACTCCTGAGCCTGTGGTGACCAAGCAAATGCCCCTTTCTTCGTAAAATCAGTAAGGGGTGCAGTGTGACGTGAGAAGTTGAGAACTTGCTAACAAATCTCCTGTAAAAGGCACACAACCCAATGAATCCTCTGAACTTGGTAAGGTTCTCCGGTATTGGCCACTCAACTATAGCTCGGACCTTCTCAGGGTCCATACTAAATCCCTTGGCACTGATGATGTGCCCAAGATACAACAACTTAGCCATGCCTAGCTCACACTTGGACTCCTTGGCATACAAGGACTTCTCAGCCAAAATACCCAGAATTGTATCCAAGTGAGCTAAATGCTCCTCCTATGACCTACTGTACACCAGGATGTCATCGAAGAAGATTAACACAAATCTCTGCAGCTGAGAATTGAAGACCCTGTTCATTGTGGCCTGAAAGGTAGCAGGTGCATTGGTTAGATTGAAAGGCATAACCAAGAACTCGAAGTGACCACAATGGCACCTGAAAGCGGTTTTCTCTATGTCCTGCTCCCTCATCCGAATCTGATGGTACCTGGATCTCAAGTCAATCTTCGTGAAGAAGATAGCACCGTGCAACTCATCAATCAACTCATCAATACGGGGTATCGGGTACCTGTTCTTAATTGTTTTCTTATTGAGCTAGCGGTAATCTATACACATCCGAAGTGATCCATCCTTTTTCTTCACCAATACAACCGATGAAGCAAAAGGTGACTTGCTAGGTCTGATATGCCCCATAGCCAACAACTCAGTGATTGTTTTCTCTATCTCATCCTTGAGGCATTTCGGATGCCTGTAGGGTGTGATCATAATGGATTTGCGCCCTCCTCCAACTCAATAATATGCTCGGTGCCTCTGTCTGGAGGTCTGCCAGGTGGAATGTCACTAAACACTTTTGAGTGTTTAGTCCTCAGTATCTGAATGTCGGGATGGTACTCAACCTTTTACTCAACCTTTTGCTGCTCCTGCTGTGCTGGTAACAACATACACTCTGCAGCCCAATCTACTATATCATGACGAATGAGTCTCTCCATCCGTCTAAAAGATACCATCCTTAGATTACTCTCTCTGATGGCTTTGATGACATGTGGTTTCCCGTTTACCTTGAACTTCATCTCCATGTCTCGAAGATTGAGTGTGAACTCACCCAAATTGTGTAGCCATGCCATCCCAAGTACCACATCAGTATCTCCCATATTAACAACGTAGAATTCAGCCTTGAACTCATAGTTGTTTAGCCGCATTGGAAGATCTATTATCTTTCTATCACATTTGAGGGTGTACCCATCAGCCACCTTGACTCGAATACCCTCAAACTCCTCTGTCTGTATACCTCGTCTCTCTACCAACCGTGCATCTATCAAGTTATGAGTAGCACTAGTGTCAAGTAGAGTGATCACTTTCTGACCTGCTAGGAGCCCATGTAGTTTAAAAGATCCATCTCTTTGAAGACTAGTCAAATGTGCCTCCTGTAACTTTCTTCCTCCCTCATTTTCACCATCATTTTTAGACCTTTCATCATATGAATGCTCTGAATCAGCTTGCTGCTCTGACAGATCAGATTGCTCCACCCTCATAAAACCACTCCATTTGGTTATTTTTCACTTTGGGATGAAGAGGGCATACATGCTTCTCATCATAAGGTGCCTTGCACCAAAAACACAACTTTTTCTTGCGTAAATCATTTAACGTTTCTCTGTCAAATGGTGGTGCATTTTGTTTCTTAGGATCAAGTGGATCCTTCTTCCTGTCAAATGGCCTATTCCTGTCAAATGATCTATTAGGCCTCGTATAAGGTGTTGAGCCTGAAGAGAACTTGTTGCGAGGTGCTGCAAGCTCCATACTGCGTGCCTTCCTCATGGCCTCTTGAAGAGGAGGATCAAATGCCTTGACCCAACCTCTCATCGGCTCAAACAATCCCTCGACGAAGAGAATGACAAGTCTCCTCTTTGAAATGCCTGTCATCATGACTGCAACCCTTTGAAATTCACCGATGTAGGAATCCAAACTACCTGTCTGTCTGAGCTGAGCTAGCTCCTTGAAATAAAGTTCTGGATCCTTTTTGTCAAAATGCTCTATGAGCCTGCTGGTGAACTCCTGGTAGGTGGTAATTGCATGATGACCAAGCGTGTACATGCCGTGATGCCACCAATCATGCGCCCGTGATGCCACCAATCATGCGCCAACCCATCAAGATGCAATGTAGCAAATTTAATGGCCTCATCCTCCTGCATAGGTCTCAATGATAGGTAATTGTCTAACTTCTGTACCCAAGACCTCGTTGAGCTCTTATCTGAGCCATCAAAGTAAGGCAAGATAATCTTGCTGATTGCATGCTGAAGATCCTTGTTCACTTGTGGCTGTGGCTGCTGGTGCTGCAAAGCTCTGCGGTCAAATCTACCTCCTCCTCTGGGTTTATGCACATCCATAAACTCATGAAAAGACAAAGACTGCCTGATCTCAGGTGCCAATGTCGAATACTCTCCATAAAATTTGGTCACGTCTGCCACTGACATGCCATGGTGTGGCTGAAACTCATGTTGGTGACCTTGCTGCTCTGCCTCCAGAGTCAAAGGTGACTCTCTAGATATAAATGTAGGTTGTCTCGGCCTACGCTCGTGCAAGATAGGTGACGACTACCGCTGTACTGACACCAGTGGCTGGTCTATGCCTGCAGTCCCACTTGTTTGTCCTATCTGAATATAGTGCTGCTGAGGCTGAGTGTACTGCCTCATCGTGCCCATCAACTAGGACATCATGTCTATCATATTATCATGCCTACGTTTGAACTCATCATCAGAAACCTCACCTCCGGCATGCTCTTTCCCCAGATCCCTATGTGTCTCTGTAGGAATCTCACGATTTGCCATCAGTGTAGTGACACTGTTCTCACTGCTATTGGAACTAGATCTGTGAATACCCAGAATCCCCGATACTGTCTCACCTTTAGGAATAGGTGGACTTGTCCAATCCTCAATTCTGCCTGTTCCTCTACCCTTACTGTAGAAGATAATATCTCTACTCATGAAAAGGCATTGAAAAAGCACACATTTGACTGAAAAAGCAACTAAAAAAACATAGGATGGCTCGAGTAATGTTCCCAAACGCTGGATAACTGCCTCAAGTGATCCTCTAAACACATCTGCCAGCCTACGAGGATCTGGATGATAGGCTAACCCCTGAAATAACTGTATTGCCAAGGAAGGGGACATTACAGAGCACAACTACCAGGGGGTCTCCTTCCAATGTGCTGACTTGCACTTGCTGAGTCTAAACTAGATGCAAAGTCAGATGCCATTGTGATTAAATATTAATCTACAATATCGACAGCAATAAAAATAAGTGATTACATTTTTTAAACAAACATAAGAAAATGAAGTTTTTGATAAATAGTAAGTATATAAGTTTCTATACGAATTTTTACAACTAAAAACAATTTTGAATGTAAATTCGTTTTCTTATTCTTATTGCACACTTTAGGTATAAATAAAACAAAGATGGACGTTGACATGTTGCAGGGCAATTAGTGAGGCATTGAAGTAAGAAACTGAAATACCATGTGACATTAACTTTGTTTTTCAGAGGAACTGCTAGCATTTCAAAATTTGGAGAAAAATAGTGGTGTTTGGTTGAGATGACAAAGTTTGCACATAGATCCGTGGTTTATTTAGAGTAAATATGCCAGTTTGAAATAAGGCATGATACACAAACTTTGCCCAAGGGCAAGCTTAAAGACATTGTAGTAGTATAGAATTTTGTATATTGAGTTATTTAAATTTTAGGGTTTATCCAAAGTGATCTTCATGTTACCTTACACATTGAGGCAAACATTGTTTGGATTTCAAGGCAAAGAAATGATACTCATTTGGAATTGTATTCTGGTTACTAATAGCCTAATTATTAATACAATCTCATGGACTTATCTCAGCATACTAAGGCTTCACAGAATAAAAAATAATGAGACAACATAACTACATTTCGAAGTCAACATATGACATTTTATGCTGTTTCTTTAATGTTATCCAATATTCCTTTCCTATCCACATATCTATTTATTCTAAATGCAAAATTGAAGTGTTATGACTTATCGATACAATTTCTTAAGAGAACATAACTCTGTTTCTTAAGCTTCATGATATATGACTCTTAATGATCAAAGTCATAAGGAATAATTATAGAGGTGTTGCTTGTCAAATTCAATTTATTGCTTGAGAGAAAATAAAAAAATAAAACTTACCTGTAATATGAAGTCAGAGTCCAAATCGTGTCAAAATCACAGTCCAAATTGCACTCCAAATCGTAGTGTTTGTAAGGTCGACTCAACAAGGTTTTTATAGGGCAAAATCACATCCAAATCACGTCCAAATCATGCCAAAAGCACATCATTATTGTGCCAAAAATTGCATCAAAAACGCATTTCAAAAACTGATGATTTTTATGGAGAAATCATAGGGTTTTCAGCGAGTTTTATGGCATGACTGGGCGAGTTTTTCACCACAGCAAATCATGAGTTCACATGTGAATTGAGAGTTCACATGAGAGTCAAACAAATGAATAAATGTTATGATCCTAATATGGCACATTCCTAAGTATATATTATATATTCCTAATTATAATAAGGATAAGCACTTGTGGCATGCTTAAGCCTAACATAAATATTAGTTAAACACTAATACCTCTCAATTAGGATGAAGGGGTATGTCTACATAGTTCAGCCTGTAAATAAGAAAGATATCTCTCTCCCATATCATCATGTAATGTCCCCTTTTTTTGAGTGATCAGCTTGTAGGGTCATCTAGGTTACTTTTATTCCCATAGGCTATGATGATAGATTGTAAGGGAATAAAATAAAATAAATTATTTAGTAAGTTGTCTATTTAAAATAAATCTTAAGGATAACTTTATTTTTATTTAATTTAATTAAAGTGACTTATATTAAATGCATTGTTAAAATATTAAATAAAGATCACTTCAAAAAAACAAAATATATTGAAAACCAAAAGGTGGTGAAAAGGAAATTATTATCGGGAGAAATTGGAGAGCTTGGTTTACAAGTTCAGGGAAGCTTGAGGACGAAAACCCTTGAATTTCAGGGTGGATTGGATGAAAACCCAACTCCATTTGATGACGGATTCACTTAGGATTCACATTATGCTTCAATGATCAATTGAACGAAAATTTGTAGTCTTTAAAAAGACAATTTTCAAGATACTCATGATTTGAGGAATTTAATTCGAGTTTGCAGAGTTGTTTTCAGATATAAGGATGGAGCAATTACAAAGGTAAAAATTGGATTATATGCAGGTTTGGAATTTTAAATGTTATTAAGTTTGCCCATGCCAGGACTGTATACTTTGGCATAGCTTTTCCCAAATAAGGTTCCGCTCAATTGAAGTGATAAATACTTCTTGTAGGGATTCGTAGGTGTTTTGCAAAGTGATGAGAAATGTTTAAAGGAGAACAGCGCAGCCATTTGTAGGAGTTGACTCACCAAACACTTTAGCGCTGCCCTCATTCATGAGTCGTCTACTTTCAAATAGGATCCGTGAAGAATGTTTAACATGCTGTACTAATTGGTAAGTGTGATGTGGACGTAGGAGAAGGACTTCAAAGATGATGAAGCTAAACCAGCTGCTTGGTTTATATTATTAATTAAAAGATGTAATGTCCCTGTTTTGGAGGTAATTTGATTTAATTAATTTAATTAATTAAGTTGTCCAAAATAATGATTTTTTATAAGGATGACTAATTAGTTATTTTAATTAAATTAAAAAGTGGTATTAAGTTAATTATTTATAAGATTATCAAATAAATCAATATTATAAGGTGACCTTATATTTAATTAATTTAATAAAGTGACTTGAATTAAAATTATATCATAAAGTCACTTAATAAAAAAATAAAATAATATTCTAGAAGCTTCTTGAAGAGCTGGAAAAAAAAAATAAATAGAGGGGTTGCCTAAGCTTCTAGACATCCAGATTTGAAGTTGATATTTGATAATTTATCTTGTGGAGCCAAGGGGTTTCTGTAGATTGTTCTTTATCATAGGAAACAAAAAATTCCTATTGATAGCAATTTTGAGGGTGTGAAATATCACTTGAATTATTGCAGCTGAGAGAGAGGTTACTTCAAACTTCTCATTTGTGCAAAATTTGTGGTGAAAGGCCAATTTTGGTATAGGACAATTTGGAGCATCATTGAAGAATATTTTTGGCATTTGCATTCTTCATTGGTTTGCACTGCTGGTGGAAGAAGTTATTATTGTTGAGTTCTGATTTAAAAATCGGACATTGAAAAACATTTACCAGCCTGATAGGAAAATTTGATTTTGCTCATGGGAGCATCCTTTGGCTTCAATTTCACTTGGAGAAGTGGGTGCTTGGTCAAGGAGGTTTAGGCAACTTAAGAGGAACCATTTTGGAAGAGTTTTGGAGCTGGAAATGATTTAATATTAATGCATACATCTGCAACAGGGGCAGCCATTAGAGGAGTTCGAATTAATTCAAGCAAGAGTCTTTTGATGTGGAATTTGTTTGCTACATCAGCCCATCATTAAGGCGAACCTTTCCTTGGATGATGGAGATGAATTTTGATGGTTATGAAGAGGTCAAGAGCTGCAATTATTTTATTTTAATATTCAGACCAGAACAGGGGCGATTTGAAGAAAGGCTCAATTTGTCTTCAAGAGGGCACATTTTGATGTATTATTGATAGCTCCCTTCATCTCCAGCCATAGGCAACTTCACTTCAACCAGGTTCCTTTGTTAATCATTCATTTAACATTTCATTTTAGGAGATATAAGTTTTCAGCTGTAGGTTGCATTCATCTCAGCAAATATCATATTTATATATCATTGTAATTTGCCAAGAGTCTTGGCTATTTTGAAATAAGCATTGTATTGGAAAGACATTTGCAATCAATGAGTAATAAGTAGTTGTTCAAATAATAGTTGTTATTGTGCAATCAAATGTCATTATAATCAGCTTTAGAGTTTGCATGCCAAGTGTTTGACAAAATGTCCCTTGGCTGTAGTTGCACTTTTTACATATAAGATTCATACATTTGCATTCAAAATTACCAAAACATACTTGCATTTCATTTCTACCTTGATAGTAGATAGTTTGCATTGTTCTAAAGCTTTCATACATATCATTTGGCATCAAACAAACAACAAACAAACACCCAGAAAATTATAACAGCAAGCTGGAAGGTTACATGACAATTGTTTGACAAAATTCCTTGAGCTTTTTATCAGCATTTTGAGGTCAGATTTGAGCAGGGTCATTACAAAAGATTTGATGCCTTCTAAAGTCGCAGGCTCTTATGATGGCGTGGAAATAAGCTAAATGTCACTGCAGCTTTTGAGAGGAAGGTTAAGTATTTTAGGAGGCATTTGAATATTCATTTTGGGAAACAATTAGGAGATAAGATTTAGATGTGAACTTAATTTACTGCAGTTTGATCGAATAAAGTCTAGCATTTAGGTGCCATTTTTATCTGCTAGTTGGGCATGGGTTTAAACTTTAAAGACAGATTGGGCTATGCAGCTAGCTAGCAGCCATTCTACAAATTGTTGTGTGGTTCTCTTTATTCTTTCTTGGCAAGAAGTTGGTTCTATTAATTAAAAGGCAGATTGCAGAATTGATAATTAAAATGGCATGAAGGGATGGAAGGAGTGTGGTCTGTACATTATCAATGCCTTGGCAGTTCCATTAACCAGTGCATACTTGATACGAGTTAAACTTGAAGACTTTCTAAGACTGGCATGCCAACCATATGATCTGTGAGGAGTTAAGTGCTTCATTTCGAAGGTTGGCATGAGTTTCTAAAGAGTTAATTACTGACTGGATGCGAGGACTGTTCCATTTCATTAATCTGTAGTTGATTAGGTTGGGGAAATATATATGTATTCTTGCAATCAATTGCTGCTTACAACAAATAGATAATGTTCCATTTAAATATCCAATGCTGTTGGTATGATATCAATGTCTGGAATGCTATCTGAAAGTATTGTGCCATGTTATTTTATGTATGAGTGTCGAACATTGAAAATATTTAATTGAATACTCTGCAAAGTTTGCAACCAAACCAGTTGCAAGTTGAAACCTTCCATAGTTACTTTCATACAAACTTTTTGACAAAATGCTCCATGGAAAAGGTACACAAGTTTGGTAAACTTCCTTTGGCAAGGGATCTTACACATCATATCATCGATTATTGAATTCATATTATATTATTTATTATTGGAGGTAACCCCCTTGAAGTGGTCTGTTATATTGCTGTTTTTTACAAACATTTCCAAGAAATATCATAACAAGTGGTATCAGAGCTACGATTTGGGCCAACAGTTTTGTTTCCACCCTAACTTCCACACCAGTTCGAATTTGTATTTGATTTTTTTTGGGTTTTGAGGAATGTATTAGATAAACTCTTAGAAAAAAATTCAGACTTTCAAGGCATGTTTTCTAAAAGTTATTGAGATTTTATGTTTCTTCATTAATTTGCTTTATAGGTTGGAATTTTCAGATTTTTTCTTTTTAAATACATTTTTGGAAAGCTTATAAGAAATTAGGTAGGGTTAGTTCTTTGTAATTTACAATTGGAAATAAAATAAAGTCTTTACTTTAGTGGTCAAAGTTTAGTCAAAATTTTCATTAATTTTCTCTATAGGCTGCAATTTTTGGATTTTTTTTTTTTAATTTACATTTTTGGAAAGCTTATAAAAAATTAGTCAGGTTTAGTTCTTTGAAATTTATTTTTAGACATATAATATATTCCTTAGTTTAGTGTTCTAAGTTTGGTCCAAACTCGAAACATAAAATTTGTTCTCTCCAAATACTTTCCTACATTAATAAATCTTAAAATAAAATATAATTAAAGCCATGTCATTTTTAGGATTGGAGTGTAATGTCTCCGTTTTAGCTGACATTGTTTGTTGAGGAGTGAGCCTATCATTTGACCCTCGTAGGCTGACAAATGTGTTTAGAGGGTTGCTTTTGGCAGTTATCCTGCGTTTTGGGACTTTACTCCATCAGTTGATTCAGGTTTGGGCCTTGGCAGAGACTCACAGAGTGATATTCAGGCACTTACTATTTATAGTAAGTTAGGCAGACAGGGGTTTACTAATTCTGGCAAGGCACTTGGGTCAATTGGTCATCTCAGTTTCGACCCAGTTTGACAATTTGATGAGCAAACGGAGAATAATAGAACATTTAATAATAATTAAATGATTATTATTATGACTTTATAATATAAAGTCAATTAAATGAAATATTAAATTATTAATTATTAATGGCAAATTATAAAGTATTTAATACTTTATAATAAAGGAGAATTATTATTATTAAATGAGTATTTATTACTCATTTAATATGGATGCCATTTATTAATTAAAATGCTTAAGTCAAAGAGGGGCAAATTTATTATTATTAAATGCTAATTAAACTGCTTTTTTGAAAGGGTCGAACTTTTGAGAAAAGATATATATTTCACCAAAGACAAATCGAACTCATTATTGATGATTATTTGAATTTGTCTTTTCTCTCTGAAAACATTTTGGAGTTGGAGAAACAAGGGTTTTTGCAATCAGGTTTTGGAGAACGTCAACTCTTTAGAATCAGACATATTGAGGCTATGAAATACTAGTTGAAGCTTGTCCATCAGAGTGGCTTCATTCAGAGGTCACATCAGTGCATATTGTGAATGATTTTCAGTCAGTAATTGGATCGATCTTCTCCAGAAGGGATTCGTAGCTGGTGGCGGCTATTTACTCATCATTTGGAACACTTTTCAAGATTGTATGACTTCATTGATTGCTGGTTATCAGCCGCACTTCTCAGCTGCAAGGGCATACTTTGTCTACAGGCAAAAATGCCTTGCCTTTTTGTCTTCTGCTTACACCATTTGGGGTGCCTAGATCTCTGGAGCATTCTGCATCATTTTCGAGGCTGGAGACACATTGATTTGAAGCTGGCCGTACTAGTCTTCCTCATTCTGGCGGCTGCAAATAAGCCAGGTTTTTAAATTAAAATTGTTGCTTTTTAACTTGCATGGCAATACTCATTCATTGTATTCATTCAAAAAGTTAATAGAAGCATTCACCTTCAGTCTAGGAGTATTTGTGTTTCAGAATCTGTAGTATGGAATTTTATATGAATTTTAGAGTAATTTTATGCAAAATCGCACCATTCCATTATACTGCAAAAACCACAAAAAAATCACAAAATACAACAAAACAAACAAAAAATTGCATTATCGTTAGAAGTCAGGGTTGTGAGACACTAGGTCTCTTACAGTGGTATCAAAGCACAGTTTTCCTGCCATCATGTGCTTTTTCAGACAAACTTGTGCTTTTTCGATGCTTTTTCATGAGTAGAGACATTATATTCTACAACAAGGGTAGAGGAACAAGTAGAATAGACGATTGGTCAGGTCCACCTATTCTAGAAGGTGAGACAATCTCAGGGATTCTGGGTGTACACAGATCCAGTTCTAGCAGTAGTGAGAACAGTATCACTACTTTGATGGCAGACAAAGAGGTGTCGAGGGAGACACCTAAGGATCTAGGAAAGGAGCATGCTAGAGCAGAGAGCCCGGAGACAGAGTACAGACGAAGGCATGATAACATGATGGACATGATGTCTTAGCTTATGGGCACAATGAGACAACATACACCACAACAGCATGTCTTCCAGTTAGGGAAATCTAGCAGGACTGCAGGTGCGGAGTAGCCATAGGTGTCAGTACCACAATAGGCATCTTTCAGTGTTCTTGAGCGTAGGCCTGGACAACCTACTTTCCTTGCCAGAGAGGTCCCTCCAATTTAGCAGGCAAAGCAGCCGGTCCCACAGCTAGAGTTTCAGATGCCCCAGGGTACGTTAGTGGCTGACGTGACTAGGTACTTTGCAGAGTATTCGACATTGGCTCCTGAGATCAGGTTGTCTTTGTCTTTTCACGAGTTTATGGATGTGCATAGACCCAGAGGTGGAGGTAGATTTGAGCGCAGAGCTCCCTAGTACCAGCCACCACCACCACAAGTGAATCGTGATCTTCAGCATGCAGTGAGCAAGATTATCTTGCCTTATTTTGATGGTGCAGAGAGGAGTTCAACGAGGTCTTGGATATAGAAGCTTGATAATTACGTATCTTTGAGACCTATGCAGGAGGACGAGGCCATTAAGTTTGCTACACTGCAGCTTGATGGGTTGGCGCATGACTGGTGGCATCACAACATGTATACACTGGGTCATCACACGGTTACTAATTAGGAGTTCACGAGTAGGCTCATAGAGCGTTTTGAAAAAAAGGATCCAGAACTTTACTTCAGGGAGCTAGCTCAGCTTAGGCAGACAAGCAGTCTGGATACCTACATCAGTGAATCCCAGAAGATAACAGTTATGGTGATAGGCATATTGGAGAGGAGACTTGTCATTTTGTTTACTGAGGGGTTATATGAGCCTATGAGAGGTTGGGTCAAGGCCTTTGATCCTCCTACTCTTCAGGAGGCTATGTGGAAGGCAAGGAGTATGGAGCTTGCTACTTCGAAGAAACAATTTCAACCCAAAACAAACACCTTGCTTGTTGAGGAGAGTCCTACACCAGTTGCAGAACAAGAAAAGAAAATAGCAGCAAGAATTGATGACGCAACTCGTGATGAATTGAGAAGGAAACAACTATGTTATTGGTGCAAGGAACCTTACAACAAGGAGCATGATTGTCCTTTGAGACCAAAGGGTAGAGCCAACCGCGCTATGTGGGTTTACTATGAAGATGTTGAGTTTGAGGATTCAGACCAGCAGGCTGTTTCAGAACATGCGGTGGCCGGGAATGCCTCTATGGAGTTTGGGCCCAATGCCAACTTGTCCTCGTTGGTATTATCTGCTAGTGTATGGGATGATTCATTCAGGTCTAGGGGATTAGTGGATGGACAACGATGTATTGCTATGCTTGACACTGGAGCCACACACAATTTTATTGATGAGAGCTTTGTCAACAGATGCAGACTCCAAACAGAGGACTTCGCTGGATTCAGAGTTCGGGTGGCGGATGGATATACCCTCACTTGCACTCGACGAATTTGTAATCTCACCCTCATGCTGAGTGATTATGAGTTGCAGGCAGACTTTTATGTGATCAACCTAGGTGGGATGGATTTAGTGTTGGGTATGAGATGGCTTCAGGACATTAGTGTGTTCACCCTCAACTTGCCTAAAATGGAGATGAGATTTGAGATATAGGGCAAGAAATATGTGTTGAGGGGGATTACAGATGGGAGCCTACGCTCTATCTCTCTCGTTAGTGGGAAGAGTGAGAAGGTAGAGAAGAATTTTGCGTAGATTGGGCATGGTTTTGGATCCTACTCTCTTGACCCTAGTTTGGATATGAGTGATGATAGTGTTTGGGATCCTACTTGTGCACTGGGATTTCAGACTTAGCTTTCGGAGGAGTTTCACAGTGTGTACACGGTGCAGAGTGCATATGGTTTCATGTTTGACCCGCATGTACACGATTTGTTTCAGGTGCACAGTTCTAGTATGCACGTACTTGATATGTTGGATGACAGTATATCTCGTGAAGTTTTAGGGAGCAAGTGTTGCTTGCAGTTTGACTTGCTTCCTCCTGAGTTTCTTGATCTTATGACAGACATTACTGAGGTTGACAGGGGATGGCATTCTATTCTAGTTGATTAGTTGTGGGAGTTACTGGAGACAGTTGTGGCTAGTAGGAACATTGTCCGACACTATCCTTGGGATCCAGGTGGTGTGGTGCGTCCTTATTTGTAGAGATTGCTTGGGGACAAACAATTTCAGGGAGGGTGGACTGTAATGTCCCCATTTTAGCTGACATTGTTTTGTTGAGTGAGCCTATCATTTTGACCCTCGTAGGCTGACAAATGTGTTTATAGGGTTGCTTTTGGCAGTTATCCTGCATTTTGGGACTTTACTCCATCAGTTGATTTAGGTTTGGGCCTTGGCAGAGACTCATAGAGTGATATTTAGGCACTTACTATTTATAGTAAGTCAGGCAGACAGGGGTTACTAATTCTGGCAGGGCAATTGGTTCAGTTGGTCATCTCAGTTTCCACCCAGTTTGACAATTTGATGAGCAAACGGAGAATAATGGAGCATTTAATAATAATTAAATGATTATTATTATGACTTTATAATATAAAGTCAATTAAATGAAATATTAAAGTATTAATTATTAATGGCAAATTATAAAGTATTTAATACTTTATAATAAAGGAGCATTATTATTATTAAATGAGTATTTATTACTCATTTAATGTGGACGCCATTTATTAATTAAAATGCTTAAGTCAAAGAGGGGCGAATTTATTATTATTAAATGCCAATTAAACTGCTTTTTTGAAAGGGTTGAACTTTTGAGAAAAGATATATATTTCACCAAAGACAAATCGAACTCATTATTGATGATTATTTGAATTTGTCTTTTCTCTCTGAGAACATTTTGGAGTTGGAGAAACAAGGGTTTTTGCAATCAGGTTTTGGAGAACGTCAACTCTTCAGAATCAGACATACTGAGGCTGTGAAATACTAGTTGAAGCTTGTCCATCAGAGTGGCTTCATTTAGAGGTCACATCAGTGCATATTGTGAAGGATTTTTAGTCAGTAATTGGATCGATCTTCTCCAGAAGGGATTCCTATCTAGTGGCGGCTATTTACTTATCATTTGGCACACTTTTCAAGATTGTACTTCATTGATTGCTGGTTATCAGCCGTACTTCTCAGCTGCAAGGGTGTACTTTCTCTACAGGCAAAAATGCCTTGCCTTTTTGTCTTCTGCTTTCACCATTTGGGGCGCCTAGATCTCTGGAGCATTCTGCATCATTTTTGAGGCTGGAGACACATTGATTTGAAGCTGGCCGTACTATTCTTCCTCATTCTGGCGGCTGCAAATAAGCCAGGTTTTTAAATTAAAATTGTTGCTTTTTAACTTGCATGGCAATACTCATTCATTGTATTCATTCAGAAAGTTAATAGAAGCATTCACCTTCAGTCTAGGAGTATTTTTGTTTCAGAATCTGTAGTTTGGAACTTTATATAAATTTTAGAGTAATTTTATGCAAAATCGCACCATTCCATTATACTGCAAAAACCACAAAAAAATCACAAGATACAACAAAACAAACAGAAAATTGCATTATCGTTAGAAGTCAGGGTTGAGAGACACCAGGTCTCTTACATGGAGTACCTTTCTACACATACAAACTCTAAGGACCCATTTTATTTTCCACCACCTGAAATTGAGGGAAGAATTCTGCAAGGACATAAAACACTGATACATTTCATTAAAGATAAATTGTTTGACCCATTTGTAAAGTCCTCAAATGAGGGTTTAGCTAGGTTTACAAAGGAATTATTATCAGAATTAAAGTCCTAGAAAAACCACCAAGGTGTGTACAATCCTGATAAACCAAATCAAGGGATAGGAGAACCTTTCTGAGGTCAACAATTATACCTACCAAGGATAAACATCCATAAATTTGATGGTAGAAATGTAATTTCATGGATAAGCCTCATAGAACAACAATTTAAACTTCACAATATACCAAATAATGCTATGGTTGACATAGCTTTACTAAATTTAGAATTAGGAGCTTACCAATGGTACCAATGGAAGTTGAGTGAAGGACAAGGACAAATGTTCAATTGGCAAGAATTTAGTAAAGAATTAGTAACCTTTTATGAGCAACCCTGCATTGAAAGCTATTCTACCCAACTAAGAAATTTAAAACAATTAAGGTCTTTGGTTGAATATAATGCTGAGCATTTGAGATTGGCACTTAGAGCTTTGGAGGTCACACCTTACCAAAGGCTACAATTGTACATCAATGGACTTACAAACCAAATTCAACATGTTCATTTTTTGGAACATTGTACAGTTAGGAAAGCAATGCAACAATATTGCATATTGATAAGAAAAACACCATCAAAGGTGAAACCATGAGAGTAATTGATAAAAATGTGACTAATGCTACTAGCAAAAACATGGAAAAATTCTTTAACCTAAGAGAAATTAGTAAGCTCTCTCCTCAAAAAGAGATAGAAAAAAGAGAAAAAGGCCTATGTTGAAATTGTGATAGAAAATGGTCAAGGAGTCATAAGTGTTGTAGTCATAAAAGCCCTGCTTTTGAAAGATATGGTCAAACCGCCACCTGTGGGAAAAACTGCCACATGATACATGGTGAAACCCCCACCTATGGGAAAAATTGTGATCACCATGATGCATGCACAAGCATCAATCTGCTGCATCTAGTGGTTTCACACCCATCACCATGCTTCAGTTGGCAGTTCTGTTATTGGCAAAATTGTACGTTATTTTTCTTTACTATCTTAGGTATCTGTTTTTATTGCATTTGACCCCAAAATGTGTGGATTGGTGTAGATCCATCAACAAATTTTATAGACCTTTGCACAACTTTTATACTTTGATCTTGATTGACATTCATTAGTTTAAGAATGTTACAGAGTGTTTCAAGTCACATCTTAGTTGCTTTAACTATTTGAATGATAATAGTGGCTTAGTTAGCTGATTTTACTTTCATAATCCAATTTGGATCAGATAATGTCATCCTTTTTCAGAAAGGTAAAACTTACACAGAACTTGAGGAGATAGACAAAGGGAAGGATGAAGTTATCCTTTTGCAAAAGGTGAAATGTGCAAAAAACTGAATGATATATAATTTTATACAAGAAAGAGGGTGCTGCTGCTAGGACCACAAGGGAGGACTCTTATACACAAGTAGTGATTGTGCCAAATTTTCCAAGTATTAGGAATAATTATAGGGTGCATGTAGGACTCAAAATGTGTGTGCTATAAGGCGCAGAATGAACTCATAACTAGTCTGCAAAGCTTTAATAAATGTCAGATAAGTACTTGATATACTTTAGTGTGGATGACATAATTTTGACCAATATCTGATCATGTTTTCTAGAAGGAGCCAAATGTCTAATTGAGACATCTTTATAGTTGGAGCGTCTGCAGCAGTGGAGTTCACCAATGATCTCAATCTTCAATGGAGCCAAAGAATTTCTGACAGTAGCTGATTGCTAGGCCATGGCTAATGACATAAGCATGCTAGTGTAGTATTTGTTAGCTTTGATTGAGATGGTGAAATGCTTCCTTTGGATTTTAGTGACAGCAGGCTGTTATCTTACATGACTTTTTTTTGGTTATGTGCCTTAAAATTCAATGGTGTTTCCAATTCAGTCTTTTCACCATGTCTTTGAAATATATTTCGAATTTTTAATAATTTGAAATGTCCAAAGGTTTGATAATACTTGCATTTGATTTATCTTTAAACTTTATCGTTTGACCACCGGACTTTTCTTTTCTACCTTGTCTGCATTTTGAATTCTCTTTTTCCTATGATATATTCATGCATTCTCAAGCCAACATGAAATGACCTTAATGGCCTTCACTCGGACCATCAATTAGTTCTTTGTACATTAAGCTTCTTCTTGTTTGGACATCAGGTTCTTTCCATTCTTCATGTTTTGATATAAATGTTGTTAGGGCGCACAAGAGTAAAGATAGATCCATGTGAAGTATACACACAAATTATTGATAGGTATATACAACTAGATTACCAGGTCTTTTTAACTCCACAAGTTTAAGCGTAAGACATATAATGGACTCTAAATTAACCTATACTAACCTCAGGTCATTATCATAAGATATGACCCTGAGGACTCTAAATGTTTATGCTAAGTCTTTTCCTTGGAAAATGTTTCTGTTCCTCTAGAATTTTTTATGGACTTTTTTGTGGTCAAGTGATGTGATTGATTCTCTGCTTTCTTAATTGACATGCTATGTCAATATATATTTTGTAGATGGCTCCTTTGAAAGAGGAATGGCGGAGCTCATTTGTGTACATGATAAAGGTACAAAGTTGATTTATGTTGCATTTTGAAAATCCAAAGGAATATGATTGAAACTCTTGTTTGGTTTTGATTTACTTTCTTGGCTGGTTTCATGAGTTACACTTTAAATTTCTAATTTTATGTATTGCCATGTTGCCATTGTAATTTTTTAACTGTCATCTTGAAAAACGTCACTAATATATTAGGGAACTAGTTGTTTCTCATTTGCGATCTTGTTTGATTTGATGAAAGTGGCTTTTGATTCATTATCTTACACTCTCTTTTTCAGCTAGAATTATTGGCAGCAAAAAACTTAATCGGTGCAAATTTAAATGGTACATCAGATCCTTATGCTGTCATCACTTGCGGTTCACAAAAACGTTTTAGGTAACTGGTAGTTTGCTTTAGTCCTTAAATTTTTAACCTCTTCTTTTTGTTATGTTGCTGTTTGATGTCATTATGAAAATACTTATATGAGCAGTGTTTGTTCAAACATTGCTTTGCAAATGTTTGTCAACAATTTCTGCACTCATCTAACTGATTTGATCACCTCCTTGAATGGTACTATTGTTTCTATCCTAAGCATTGTCATCTCATATTCATACCTTCATGCTAAAATTCTTGCAAAGCTTTCTTAATTAGAAGATTTCGTTTTTTATTTATGCATAAACCTTTTGATCCATTATTCATGCACTCTTAAATTGGTTGATGTACACTTGTTTTTCTTGTGATTTGTTTGCTTATGACGATAGATGTTATTTAAGATTTCTTAAACATGAAAATGCCAAATCTATTTTGATTTATATTATTAATGTCCACTAGACTTGAAATATCATGGCATGTTAACCAAATTGCTGGCTGAAAAACTAGCAAGTTCCTTTTGAGGGTAATGAGGAAACATGAAAACATGAAAAGGGCATGTTGTGAAGAACCCCCAAGGGCCAAAATCCAAGGAACAATATTTGAATAAGAAATTAGCATAGGGATAGGTGAATTGTGTTGGGGGATGCATACCCGCGGACCATGTGTTGTAAGGTCTTGAACATCATAATATACCATAACATATCTACATGCTAGAACTCTTGACATGTCAAGTGTTGTCTAGAATTGGTGCCATAAGTTTTGTAGTTTACACTAATACTAAACAAAGGTGTCAAGTCATATCTTGCAAGGACTTTCAAGAATTGACCTTCCTTTGCAATCATTTGGAAGGTGAAATTGCTAGGATCCATAGTTAGTCTTGTTTTGTCATAAATTGTTCTGAATACTATGTAGCAAATTATTTCCTTCGTGTTTATTTTTTGCCCCCCAGCAGTTGACAAGGGAAGATTTGCTTGGGTTCGATGCACAAACTTTTTGTTAATGAAATAGATCTATATATATTGCTTGTAAGGAAATAGACACAGCCAATCCTCAAAAAATAGGGATGGAATGAAAACATTGTAGAAATTAAGAGCACACAAATTGTAGGAGATAAAGCGAAACACAAGCTATAATATTGATGTATTAAACATGCCTGGTTGCTAAAGATTACAATGGATTTTACAAAGTCTTTCATTCCAACCTTCTTGGTAACTACCTATTTGACCAACTACCAGTTGCCAACCGCTCAATAACCACTAATCACTAATGTAACATAAATAACTAATATTTGCAAACATCAACACATGAATAGTATTATATTATATTATCTAAACATGACACCAAACCTTGGGATCGACACCAACAAACACTCCCTTGATCCAAAGGGGAAACAATAAGATGATCTAACCCAACATATCAACGCTACTAAACAACACCATTACACCACTAACTTTTGGATCATTAATGACCATAAAAGCCAATGGGTCCACTTGATCCAAAAGGAGTAAATCCAGATGATGTGAGGCATCTTTGAATCTTGTCAACCACCCAATGTTGCTACTAAGTAACTTGGTCCTCTAAGCTCTTTGTACAGATCAACCCATGCAGACACCTCTATGCATCCTCCTAATTCCTGATTCTTTGCTCCACACTCTGCTGTGAGCAATTCTATCAATCTTGTACATCTAGTACCTCCTGACATGGTCATCTTGAACTCATTCAACTTGCCTTTGACCATTCATAGTGTGAACAAGATATAATCATTGTCCAATTAGATGACCAACATTCCTAGTAGATTACCCATCACAACACAAAGATAACACAATGTTAAGAGAACGTCACTCAGACTGATCATGAAGACCCACAAAATAGAATGGCTTTACCACTAGCTAGAATCTTGCCCAACATCAAAACTTAAAAAATCAGAAGTCAAAACTGAACACATCACTGCTAATATTGAACATCGAATTCATGAAACATGAAACTGGAAAACTAAATTGTGACTTCCAAAAACCTGTTGAAATAAAGAAGGCATCTAATCCTACCACAAATTCTACTTAAGCATTTTACCTAATTAGTCAGTAGCCAAGCCAAGATGGGAATGATCCTCCATCCACCATCAACCACCTCTGTGACTTCCTAGGCTCCAGTAGTCATATGAAACATGAAAGTTACCAATTGATATCTGATAGCCTTGAGAGCACAAGCATGCGTGCAGGTTGTGGGACCATGATAACCATTGCAAAAAGAGTTTCAATTATATAATAAAGATGTTCCAAATCTGAAAACTAACACTACCAAAAGATCTGGTAGGTTCCAAAATCTAGAGTTTGACTGGTCATATGCCTATATCTAAAGAGAAAGAAAAACAACACTCCTATTTCATATAGGATATATATATGGAGGAAGTAACATGATTAAAAGTAAACTTTGTGGGATTTGAGATAGAGATCTCCACATTATCAGCCAAAAACTTTTAGATTCCCTTACACTAATTGTGCTATACACAAACACGTGCAACCTAATGCACTTTATTATATTCATAGTCTATATATTGTATATGTAGGAGTAGAATAAAAATAGGAGCACTCATACTTGATCTCATGTCCATACACATTGAAATTGATTTCTTTAACCAACTTAGCTGCACATTCAATGGTGCTCCAACATAAACTGCTCACATACTATAGCATAACATAGTCAACAGAAAAAGTTAAAATCAAGCCTGAATAATAGAATGAATATATGCCACGCTGTAAGAGTCTAGGTGACTCTTCGCCCCAAACCCTAACTGTGAATATTGATTTTTGCAAGTTTTGTGTTTTTTTGTGTTTTTGAAGTTTTTTGCATAAAAACAAGAAGCTGCGATTTGCTTTATAAAAATGCTCAAAAATTCATAAAAATTCCTAGTGTGAATAAAATGCTTGGAAAATACTTTGAACATATAGGCGCACCAATTTATTGAGTTTCCAGAGCTTTTACAATAACAAACTTGAACATATGAGTAAAATACTAATTTATTTCAAAGGAACCTGGTTTCTCCTGCAGGCACCAAAATAACAGAGAAGAATGTACGGCTGAAAAAAAGAATGAATCTCCAGACTCTGAAAACGTTGCATAAGCTTCAGATAGCCAAGGCGCACAAGATCCCTCTGCCAGAGACTGAAAGATGAAGGCGTAACTCCCTGAAAAGAGAAGTACGGCCTTGCTGGTACAACAGTACGGCCTGTACAACAGCAGCAATGAATATAGTACGGCCTTTGATATAAGTGCCAGATCTCCGGTAAATGAACTCTGGAAAGTCGCCCTTGTTTGCTGATGAATAAACCCTGAAAGAACCTTTTCTGAATCGATCAATGAATCCAACTGCAACTTCTGAATGAAGCTACCAAGTAGACAATCTTCAACTGGTATTGCACAGTCTCAGTATGCCAGATTCTGAAGAGGTATCGTTCTCCAAAATCATTCGTCTGCTGAAACCCTAGGTTTTGCAAACTTCAATGCTCAGAGCAAAAATAGAAGACAAATTGAATAATCAAATCATAAGAGTTCGATTTGTCTCTTTCCTGTGAATATATAGCTCCTTGTAAAAATTCGACCCAAAGACTCTTTTAATAATCATTTTAATTAAATGATTAAATATGCGCTTTTGACTTAGGAGAAATACATTTAATAATTGGCGCCCCTCAATTAAATGAATAATCACTTATTCATTATATTAATTTTTCCACTTTATTATAAAGTATAATAAATACTTTATAATGCGCCCCTTTTAATTAAATATTTAAATAATTAATAAAGTGACTTTAATATAAAGTCAAAAATATTAATTATTCATTAAACCATTAAATACTCCATTATTTCTTCATCTGACCGCCAAATTGATGAACTGGGTCGACTCTGAGCTAAACAGCTGAACCAGGTGCCCTGCCCAAAATAGCAGCTTCCGCCTGTCCGACTTTCTAAAAATAGAAAGTCTTTGAAAAACCACTCAGAAGGATTCTGCGAAGGCTGTAGAAACCCTAGTTTCCCTCTGCTTTGAATATGATAGTTTTTTGTGTCTTTTCTGACGTTTTGGGTTTTTTGAACGTTTTCAAGGGTTTTGAACAATAAATGAAATGGTACGTTCTAATCTTGAAACATGAAATAAATGCTTGAAAAATGATTTCACTTCGTAAATCTCAAACCCTAATACAGATACTGAATCTGGACCATAAATTATTCTTCTGCAACTATTACAATAAAGATTTGATGACATGCAAGTAAAAGGCAATGATTATTGAAAACCTGATTTTTGATACAGCATTAAATGTTCTGATGGAAATGGTACGGCTGCAACAAATATGTCCTTCTCCCTCCGTCCAGCGTTTGCAGATGCTTCCAGATTCCTAGGCGCCTCCTCTGCTCATGATAGAAGCCCAAAATAAAAGGCGTTTGGATCTTCCTTGAAGAACACGCCCCAAGAAGAATGGTACGGCCAGAATACTGTAAAGTACGGCCTGAGTACAGTCTGCTGCAATGTATTAAATGTACGGCCTCTTAAATCAATGTCCTGTCTCTGGTATATAGTGCACTTTGATTATATATATGTCTTCTGAATTGAACCCCTGACGAATCCTCTGAAATTTTAATCATCTGGAAGCTTGAAGAAGTACGGCCCTGGTACAGCAGCAATAATAAATACCAAAAAGTACGGCCTCCTCTATTAAGTCTCCAGAATCTCAAAGAATATGCGCCTTTATGAACAGAAGGTATTCTGAATGATTGATTATGCTGAAGCTCTGCAAAACAATAATCTCTGATGTTTGTATTAATTGTGATGCTCTGTAATTCCTCCTGCATGAAGAAATTTCTCAACTGGCAATAAATCAGATGTTATTTCACATCCTCTGAACTGCTTCGATGGAGATGGCTCGTTCTCCAACGAATATCGAACTCAAACCCTAAGGTCTTCGTCCTCTGGCAAAGACTGGCAAAGTTTCAATTCATCAAATGTCATAATGGCTCAGAAACCAAGGCAAATCCTCTTTATTGCACAAAAGTGCGATTTTCTTAATAATAGGGAAATTTTAATATCTTTAACTTTTAATTCTTTTAATCTTCAATAGTTCTCAGCCAAATTATTATAATAAAATATAATCCCGAATTTGGCCCCCTCTGATGATGGCGCACCCCTCAAGAAGAAATCACTTAAGTTATAATTTAATATTATAACTTTATATTATAATCATCATTAATTAATATTTAATTAATATAATTAAATATTAATATCTTCCCCGTCTCTCATCCGATAACTGTTCCGTCTGATGCTGACGAACACTAAAGTGATTCTGAACGCTGCCAAATCCCTACTGCTAAAAATAGCAGGGGTCCCACACTGCCTGCTAGGAACTGCTAAAAATAGCAATTCTGCAAAAGGTCTCCGATCGAGCCCAAACGAAAGCCAATTGATCACAACTGCCAATCTGACACTGAGCCAAGCTCCGAAACGACCCTCTAACCACTCTGTCAGCCTACGAGGGTCTCATGATAGGCCAATCTCACGATCTCTGATGCTCGCCAAAAATGGGGACATGACAAAGGCCCAACCTGAAACAACTGCAACACTGAAGCTACAAAACATTGAGTAACTGCCTCAATTGATCCTCTGCACACATCTGTCAGCCTACGAGGATCGAAATGATAGGCTAACCACATATCCAGCTGCGCTGACTAGGATGGGGACATCACAGTCTGCCCTCCCTGAAATTGCTTGTCCTCAAGGAACCTCAACTTCGGATGCTGTAAAATCTCCTCTGACTCCCATGTAGCATCCTCAACTAGCAAATCTCTCCACTTGATCAGATATTCCCTGATCACCCTCCTCCGAAGGTGTCTCTCTCTTATCTCGAGGATGGCCTCAGGTACTAGTATCAATTTCCCTTCGTCATCAAGGGGTGGCAGTATTGGAGAGGGTATCACATGCTGACCCAATGCCTTTTTCAAGCGTGAAACGTGAAACACATTGTGAACCCTGCTATCTGCTGGCAAGTCCAACTTATAAGCTACCTCGCCCACTCGTCTGACCACACGAAATGGACCATAATAATGAGGCTTTAGCTTCTCTGCCCCACTCTTCCGTAGAGTAGACTGACGATACGATTGCAACATAAGGTACACCATATCACCCACATCAAAGGAACGGTCAACCCTCTTCTGATCAGCATACTGCTTCTGCTGATTCTGTGCCCGCTGGATATTGTCTTTGAGAGGCCTCAAAATGTCCTGCTGACTCTGTATCATATCCCCTGTGCTCGGCACTCTGCTATCACTCAATATCAGGTCCAAAAGGTTGGGTGCTTCATACCCATACAAAGCCATGAAGGGTGTCATCTGTATCGTCATGTGATGAGTCGAGTTATAACAATACTCGCATAGATAGGTCCACCTCACCCAAGCTCTCTGTTGTCCAGCTATGTAATTACGCAAGTAACCTTCCACCCACTTATTGACAATCTCTGTCTTCCCATCTGTCTGCGGATGGTAGTTGGTACTCGGTGTCAGTTCGGTCCCGCAAAGCCTGAACAACTCCTGCCAAAAGTTGCTCAGGAATCGACTGTCTCTATTGTTGACTATTGTCCGAGGCAACCCATGCAGTCGGAATACCTCTCGGAAGAAAAGCTCTGCAGTTTGCGATGTTGTAAATGTGGTGGTAATCGGGAAGAAGTGTGCATACTTAGTCAACCGATCAACCACTACGTAAATGCAATCTTTACCTTGGGCTTTCGGCAAACCCGTGATAAAGTCCATCGATAAACACTCCCACTTCCTGTTAGGTATTGGAAGTGGCTGGAGCAATCCAGCAGGATATGTGTGCTCCTGCTTGTTCTGCTGGCAAACTGAACACTCTTGGACATACTGTAACACATCAGTTTTCAGCCCTTTCCAAGTAAACCGTTCTCGAACCATTTTATATGTCTTGTAGTACCTGGGATGGCCCGCCATAGGAAGATCATGAAAGGCTCTCAAAACTGTTACCCTCACCTCAAAGTCAGGAACCAGAAAAATCCGCCCCTTGTAAATGATCAAGTCATCTACAATAGTATACCTATCATCCTGCTCTGTCCTGTCAACAATGCTAGAAGCCCATGGGTTCTTAGCATACTCAGCAATAATCCGATGCCTCCAATCCTCTGTGATCTGTGCCATGGCATTTAACTGAGGTCTACGAGACAAGGGGTCAGCTACAACATTCTACTTCCCCTTAATGAAAGTGATGTCAAAGTCATATGACTGTAGTTTGCTGACCCATTTCTGCTGCCTCTCATTCAGGTCTCGCTGCCCAAGGAAGTGTTTCAGGCTATTATGGTTTGTACGAACACTGAATTTGCTGCCTACCAAGTATTGCCTGAACTTAGCCAAAGCATGCATAATGGCTAACATCTCCTTGTCGTAAATGTTGTAGAATCTCTCAGGACCCCTAAGCTTCCTGCTCTCGAAAGCAATAGGATGTCGCTCCTGCATCAAGACGGCACCAATGCCCTCTCCTGAAACATCACAGAATAAATCAAATGACTTCGTAAAGTCAGGCAATGCTAGCACTGGACATGAAGTCATGATCACCTTAAACCTGTCAAAGCACTCCTGCGCCTGTGGTGACCAAGTAAAAGCCCCCGTCTTTGTCAAGTCAGTAAGGGGTGCGGCGTGACGTGAGAACCCACTAACAAATCTCCTGTAAAAAGCACACAACCCAATGAAACCTCTGAGCTGTGTAAGGTTCTTAGGAACCGGCCACTGAACTATCGCTCGGACCTTCTTAGGGTCCATACTCACTCCCTTGGCACTGATTATGTGCCCCAAATATAACAACTCCTCCATACCGAGCTCACACTTAGATTCCTTAGCATAGAAAGACTCATCTGCCAAGATACCCAAAACTGCGTATAAGTGAGCTAGATGCTCCTCCCATGACTTGCTATAAACCAGAATGTCGTCGAAGAAGACCAATACAAATCTCCTCAACTGAGAACTGAAAACCCTGTTCATAGTAGCCTGAAAGGTAGCAGGTGCGTTGGTTAGACCGAAAGGCATAACCAAGAACTCGAAGTGACCGCAATGACACCTGAAAGCGGTTTTCTCAATATCCTGCTCTCTCATCTGAATCTGGTGGTACCCGGATCTCAAATCAATCTTTGTGAAGAAGATAGCACCGTGTAACTCATCAATCAACTCATCGATGCGTGGCATAGGGTACCTATTCTTAATTGTCCTTTTGTTGAGCTGTCGGTAGTCTATGCACATCCGAAGTGATCCATCCTTCTTCTTCACCAATACAACCGATGAAGCAAAATGTGATTTGCTAGGTCTGATATGCCCCATAGCTAACAACTCATTGATGGTCTTCTCTATCTCATCCTTGAGTCGTTTTGGATGTCTATAGGCAGTGATCATAACGGGCTTTGCGCCCTCCTCCAACTCAATGATATGCTCGATGCCTCTATCTGGTGGTCTACCAGGTGGAATGTCGCTAAACACTTTGGAGTGTTTAGTCCTCAATATCTGAATGTCTGGGTGGTACTCACCCTTTTGCTGCTTCTGCTGAGCTGGCATCAACATGCACTCTGCCGCCCAGTCAACCATATTGTTGGCGTTTAAATTTGCATCTCTTGAAATTTGGAAAAATTGAAAATTAGGGTTTCTGTACACCTGTTTCATGTCGCGAAACCCTAAAAATTGAAACTTGTTAGAATTGGCTGAAATTAATTTTGATTGGCTTATTTCACATCACGATCACAGTGGTGAAGTCAATTTCAGTTAAAAGTCAGTTTAAGCCTGGTGGGTAGTTTTCACTTTTTCAGGAGAAAAGTTAGGAACTCTGAGATTTTCAATGGCAGTTGGCTAGTACCAGTGTCAAAATCTAAGCCTGAAACTCAAAGCAGAACATTCTACGATGAAAGATGCCGAAAGAGATGCTTCATGACAGAGGGGATTTTCAAATGGCAAAAAGTGCAAAAAATATTCTAAGTTTGGAAACATTTCACTTTGTAACGTGGGAGACACTTGCGCAATCAATGTGTAAATCAACTTTACGGTGTTCGTACATGTGAAAGTGGTGAAATACAGTCACACACACACGTCAGTAGCAGTAATGCTTCTACGTGGTCACTTAGCAGCCGGTATGGTGTTTGTAAAGCATGAAATAGAGGAAATATCAACACAGAGCAAATCTACGCTCCTGTAGCTCAGGGGCACCTTTTAATATGAACGCTCAGATTTAGTGTTTTCTGGTTGCAAATATATTCAATTTCTTTAGAATTCAGTCAACTTTCCAACAAGCTATCAAGCAAGTCCATCCGAGTTGCAGAACTTCGACAATCGAAGGTAGAAGTGGGAGGTATGAAGAGTTTGCACATCACAAGGACTGTCAAATTTGCAGTTTTTGTGCCCTTGTAGCTCAAGGGCACCCTTGAATTAGGCCCCTCGGATGTTTGAATTTGCAAAATCCGTCTTTGGGGAATCTCTTCTGATTCAACCTAGCTCTGCGATGCACCTGTTCGCAAGATCATCAGATGTGTTGAGTGACCATGACAGTAGTTCTTGCGAGCATGTAAACCAAAGGGTGGATAAACATGAAAATGTTAACCTGTACCTTTATAGGCTAGGGGCGCCCAGCCTTTTAGCAAGCTAGATGGGGTTTTTAGCAGTTGTCGTCTTCACGAGACTTGTGCAAAATCCTCCTCGCTATTTAGTGAATCCAACCATCAGCCCTCGAGATTTGTCAAACGCCCATGAACGAAGGATCACTGGAAATTTCTGAAGAATGTAAACAAGCAGGTAAATGGCTAAGTATGGAAATTACATTAAAAATTACAGGCAAGGTAGGCGCAACATATATTACTATCTCGTGCAAAAGTTAATTACAAATGAGCAAAAGCTCTTATTTATAGACATCAAAAGGTGTAGGGAACTGTAAAATCACCTTGAGTCAACTACAGTCTTGCAAGCATTGAAAGATTTTATTGCTAAACCCTAATAAAGGAAACTATACAGTTAACTGGAAAACTACTATCAGTTAACCGAAACAAGACTAATCTAAATGGACATGTGCAAGCATGCACGTCCTTATTGAAATAAAACTAAGTGAAAACTCCAACTGTACATAGATGATTGTAGAATAGACATGGAATGAAAGGTGGAACAACAAGTTAACTCGGAAAGAAGCATCGAGTTAACCGCTATGTCTGACGTCTATCCTGAAAGGTGGGATCTAGAGTTCACTGGCCGTGATCTCGGGCAATTAGCCCCTCCATGAGGTTATTGACTGCATCGCCATCTAAAGGTCGTCACATATCTCAACTGTCAATTCACTGCCTGTTAGCAACTCAAGCAATCTTGGAAATCTCTACACACTTAAACTGGCATTTCACTGACTGATAACTCTGGCACCCATCGTGGGGCATTAGGCAAGAAAACTTCAAGAAAAGCTTAACGCTTTTATTTCACAGGAATGACACTCTGGCATCCTATTGCATGATCCATACAGAAGCAATGGATGATAACAACGATACTGCTAGCAGGCGATGTCCACCCCCATTACCTTGGGGTAATAACATTGGACCTTTGGCTTTTGAGGTAAATCATGAGTTACCTAAAGGGTCAAGTAAGTGCTTTCCCCAATTTCACGGCGATGGAACCTAACACCCGGAGGAGCATTTTTCTGCTTTCACAACAGCTTGTGCCGTCTTGCACATAGCACATGAAGACATCGTGGTGCGTCTCTTTGTTGAGACTTGTTGTGACCTTTTCACACATCGCCCCATTCAAGATGGGGACCCCTAATTTTTGCTCCATTCTGGTCTTTTGGCTTTGGTTTCTCTCTCTCTCTCTCTCTCTGTTTGTCTCTTTTCTCTGGTCTGCTTTCCGGGGACGTTCCCGTCTTTGAACCTAAACGAGTAAAATTGGCCAAGTCTGAAAATTAGGGTTTCATCTTTCCTGGTCAGTCCGAGGTCGAACGAAGTGAATAAATTGAAACAGAGCTTAACGTTGTTGTCAGTATGCTTCCAGCAGGCTCCCAGCAAATTTTCATCAGATTCTGAGTATTTACTATTTTTAGTAAGAGTGAAATTAGAGGCAATCCGTCAGCATTTTTGAGATTCCGACAGTCACACGGCATTCAGAACATATCAAGTTACTAGTATGCAAAATTTGAGCGAAAACAGACAACTTACTATTTTTAGCAGTCCAGCTTCCGGGACAAATTTCAGGGTTCAGATGCAGAGTTTTTCTTTGCATGTTGGCATATTCCTTTTGGGTTTTTCGAGACCTTCGCAACGGTATAACATGCAAAACGAGACAACTTTCAGAATTCAGTCTTCCAGGGCTATTTTTAGGGTTTGCATGTCAGGGTTTCTTTTGCATGTCGAATGATTCCTGATGGGTTTTTCGAGAGCTTCGCAGTGGTGTGACATGGAAATGGAGATAATCACTCAGTAAGGAACTTACTATTTTTAGCAGGTGCGTCCTGGCAACCGCTTCCCAGCAGTTCAAAATCATGAGCTGATCACAATGCCACTGAAACGAAGACAAATAGAGACCATTTGATACGCATGCAGAACAAGTTAGGGTTTCCAGCTTCAGAGCCTGAAAAGAGGGGCAAAAAGTTAGAATTTTCGAAAACCGGTGTAAACCACCGCGATCGGCATCTTTCAGGCTATTTGCTGGTAAAATTTCAAGTCGAACAGAGCACTTACTATTTATAGTAAGTCAATTTGGAAACTGGCTAAAAATAGTAAATCAAGTGCATGCGTTGATGTCGATAGACAGGTCACGTGGTGAGGAGCACCTCATTCGAATTTCAAGTCAATCGGAGCAGTGGAGCTATCAGAAACAAGCAGTTACTATTTATAGTAAATCACCTCCAGAAATGGGCTATAAATAGCAGGTCAACTAAAAGTGGCAGTGTCGACAGAACAACAAGATCATGAGAATGCAGTGTGCAAAATTTCAAGTCGTTCCGAGCTTCAAAGATGCAAATTCAAAGGACTTACTATAAATAGCAGGGCATGGAGAAGCTGGCAGAGGAAGGTAAAAAATGTCTAAGTCTGAAGTTTATCCTTCACCATCTTCAGAGTGCGCCCAGCTTGCCTTCAGGTGTTTGAAAAAGTTTCTAAGGCATAAAAAAATCCTCCTGCCTGGCTAAATGCGCCCATGCAAGAAGAAGCTTGAAAAAGTCAAAAGTGGTCAAGGCGTGGTAAGTCTTTCATCCAGCACCCATACCAAAATGCGCCCAGCTATAGAAGGCATCAGGAAAAATGGCTAAGTACGAAGTTTATCCTCCTGCCAGGCCAAAATGTGCCCACATGCAAGCAAGATGCCAAAAAATTCTAAGTATGAGATTCATCCTCCTAGAGGCATCAAATGCGCCCACCTTCAAGCATAACATGCATGCAATTTTCTAAGTATGAAATTCTTATCCTCCTCCACTAGCAAAATGCGCCCAAGGAGAGAAAAGGTCAAAGAAGTCAAACGTTTTTCATCCTCCACCATGTCCAAAATGCGCCCAAGAAGAGTTAACAAGAAGGAAGTCAAAAAGGTCAAAGATTCTCATCCTTCACACGTAGTAAAATGCGCCCAAATGGGGCCATATGGAGACAAAAATGGAGAAGTTGAAAGGTCAATAGCTAAGGCGTTGTAAATGCTTCAGCCTTCACACATGTGATATGCGCCCAAGCTGAAAGGTAAATGAAGAGTGTGAAAGTAAAGCGAAAGGATAAAACTTGCTATGTGATATGCGCCTAGGGTAAAATGTAAGGTGAAGTGAATGAATATTGTAAGGAGTTGAAAGTGTTAAGAGTTGAAAACATTTTCCTAAGGCGTGGTAAAGTGAATATCCCTCTTGAAGTGCTATATGCGCCTAGGGTGGTAGGTGTTAGAAAAGTTCTAAGGCGTGTGGGGTGAAAACAAAATGCTAGGCGTGATTTCAAATTTTCTTCAAGTATGCTACGCGCTTAGGGTGTGAAGTGAGATAAAAGACGATGTAATAAAAAAAAAAAATTTCTCTTAAGGCGTTGGACTTCAAATGAAAATATTTTCTAAGTGTGAAATAAAATCCAAGGTGGTGAGTGGAAGATAAAGTATGCTAGGCGCCTTCATGAAATTTTCTAAGTGAAGTTGATATTTTCATAGGCAAAGTTGATCGAGTTGGATATAAAATTTTCTAAGGCAAAATTTTCAAAGTGATTTAAAATTTTCTAAGGCACAAATGTTCTCCCTTAGAAAAATGCCTAAGTCTGATGAAGTGATGAATTTTCCTGAAGCCCAAGTGAAGTTGCCAGTGATGAAGTCAGTGATTGCCAGCTCCTCAGGGTTGATAAAATTTTTCCAAGTCAGAGCAACAAAATTCTCAGAGGAGATGAAGAAATGAAATAAATTGTTGAAAATTATTTTTCCAAGGTTCAAAATTCCAGAAAATTAAATGAACCCATTCGTTGGGTACCCATGGGTTCGACACGTTCTGAAAGAAATTTCCTTCTGGGTATCGAAGATTATTGATGAGGAATGGATTTTAAGGTCTTCCACAGCTTGTCGAGGATTCTGGTATGAAGATTTTAAATGGGCACCAGGTTGATGAATTTCCTAAGGGAAATTTGAAAATTTTCTAAGGCAAAATGAAGAAAATGTGTTTTCAAGGTGAAATCCTCCAGACGATGAATTTGAAAGGAACTGCCTAGGTGAATTTGCTCAAGTGCTTCGTGGGACTAATCTTCCAGAGCCAGAGATGAACGAAATTGGGTATCAGAGCTCCAGTTAGTGAAATGAATTTCTCAAAGATGATACGCCCTTGAGGAAAATGGGTTGAAAAATTGGCTAAGGCATGAAGAATCATGATGAAGGCAAAAGTTGGCTAGCGAGGGCGATGAACGCTTGGAAGTTGGAGCGTGAAGATCAGGTAAATTGGTTAAGATTATATTATGAAGTGTTCTAATACTCTTCTCCTTGTTTGTTTTGCAGGAAAAACATCGAGACCAAACGATGATGATGAAGCAAATACTCCACGATAAGATTTCAACCTCAGAGGAAGAAAAGTTGCGAAAAATGGCTAAGTGTTGAAGAAACATTTTCAAAGCTTAAGATGGAGAAAAGGAATGTAAGCTCGAACGAAGTTGAAGAACAACATCAGAAAGAAGATCAAGGGCAGTGTGAACGCGTTTCAAGATTGGAATCTTCTAGAAGGATGATGGTGGACATTATGGCTCATTTATTACCCCACTCTCCTTTGTGGCGGTTTTTAGGGAAAATCTTGTTTAGGGCTGAGGTGGCACAATCTGGGCCATCCAGCCGATTGTAACCCTAGCCGTCTTTTGGAATGGGCTAGCTATATAAAGGGGGAGTCCCCCTGACTTGTAATCTCATTAGAAGGAGAATTAGATTAGAGTTAGGATAGTAGAGGAGTAGAGAGCAATTAGATAGTTGATAGTATAGTTTAGATTGAAAAGGAAGGAAAGTCCTCCCTTTGGATACTTTGTAAGAAGTTGTCATGTATGCTTTCATAATAAAAGAATTTTCATTGATGGTGAATTCCTCTTTGTTGTGAATAGTTGTTGAGGCTTCTTCGTCCTTCCAATTCACGTAGCATCTTGAAGTAGCTTAAAGTAAAGTAGATTTCATTTCATGCAAGTACTTAGCAATTGTGGAATGTGGTGCTCGATTTGAACAAGGCTTCGTTCGTCCATACCACTAGCGGGCTCGCTGACGGTGGGTTCGCCTTGCGTGGTCAACTGGAACTTTGTGAAACTTAACTTCGATTATGGTTTATATGCTGGCATGCGTCGTTGTGATGGTGTCTTCATGCTAAATCGTGATTTGAACATCTTAAGTCACTCCTCTAAAGATTGCACCAGTTCCGCGGAAGTTGTCCGAAGTGAGGCAAAACGGAGCTTGGTTGAAGCTTGTAAGAATTGATCACCATGTCCCACACCCTAGAGTAGACTAGAACACTCTTATCCCTACACCCTTTAAATTCAGTTCATTTCTGGTTAGAATTAGGAAACTGGTGCTCACTTGCCAAATCATTTGAATTACGCGAAAGCCCTTAGTCTGCTGTCTGCTGTTAACTGTCGAACAATTGTGTAAGTCCCCTTGACATACCAGCAAAATCACATCGAGCCAACTGAGTCTATTCGCATTAAAGGAACCTTGGAGTTGAAAGCATGATCTTACTCGCAATCTTAGCATGCTGAATACTTTGTTCAAGAGAGGATAGAGCATCCGTTGGGAGACTTTATTCTGTGTTGGTGCGGTCTCAAAAACCACGTCAACAAGACTCTTGCGGGAAATGTTGCCAACTATACTTAAACTGGCATTTCACTGATTGATAACTCTGGCAGCTCTGTAACTGAAGTGATGGCCACTGTCTCTTCTGCAACTTTACGCTTTTGACACTTCTCATGTTTTCTACACCTTTCTCTATGGAAGAGTGTTGCATGATGAAACCGCGAATTTTGACTGCACACACTCTAGCTGTGAGAAATACACACTAACTTGCTGCATATGCAAAGTCCCAACGGTATTCAACCCCTCTAAAGTGGCCTCGAAAAGCTATTAGCTATTCATGTTATTGTTATGGTATTTATTTATCTTAGTTAAATATAGTGGCTAGTTTGATCGTTTATTGTATGCGTGTTTCACCAATGCAATTTGCTGTCCTAGTTGGCTATTCTATGTTTTGTTTCTAATAAGCCTATTCAGATGAGCAAATTGTCGAGCCACCTTGCCCTCACGTTGTGAATCTATACCTAAAGCTTATCGTTTGATGTGTGTCAATAAACCTATTTAGCCAAGCAAATTGTTGTGCCACCTTGCCCTCATGTTGTGAAGTTGTACACAGTTTATCGTATATTTGTTTGTTTCTAATAAACTTCTTCCCAGCCAAGCAAATAGTTGTGCCACCTTGCCTTCACGTTGTGAATTTGTACCTGAAGTTTATCATATAGACCATCCTTGCTCCTTTTTCCTCATGCTCTGTTTTCTTGAGGAGAATTGGATAGATTAAAGTTTTAGTCTAGTTGTAGTTAGAGATCTGCGAAACCAGAAAATCCTTAGCAGCAACGTTCGTGGTTTTTCTTAACCTTGTGCCTCTTCCAGCTGAGACAAAAAGATAGGAGTTAGATTACTTTACTTTTTTCACACATTTCAGCATATGAGGGAGCTTCCCCTCTTAATTTGAAGAGCACTTATTATGCAGTGTGCATAGCTGTCCGTACCAACTTGCACTCCAGAGGTGCTAATTGTTACGCCAACACTATCAAACATAGAATTCAAATTGAGGACCCAAAAGGAATTTATAAAAAAAGGGAAAATTGGTCTTCGCATCATTTGTGTTGCTATTAATTCCTTTTTCAGACATTGAGCACTTGAGGACGAGAACCCTTTGGTGTGGGAGATCCAGATGACAAAAACTCTCTTGGTTTCCATTGTTGGATTTGAGGATGAAAACCCTCTTGTTCATGTGAGGTGATTTCATTTGAGGATCACATTTGTGATGATTATTGTTATTTATTTAGAATATTTCAGTTGGATCGATTGAGTATTTGCAAGCAAATCAAATTGGCACTTTACTAGATATTAATTGTTACTAATGTTGGGATTGTATGCTGCTGTGCAGCATTTATTGAGGTCAATATATACAATGTTGTTGCTTGCACAGCTCCTATTTTGCAGTGATTGTATGCTACTGACACATCTCCAACAGCATTAAATACTGATTTGCCCCACTGCTGTCACCGTCATATAGTCCAACATTTGTGGTGGCTGCACCTTACCAGCCACACTCTTCTTTTCAATGTCATGCCCCCGAAATCGCAACACTAAACATTCAAATGCAAATAGATAAATAAAATAAATAACAATATAGATATTAAAAAAAACAGAAAATATAAATATAAATATTAATAATAATTATTATAACTATAATTATTATATATATATAACACTTATATATAAATAAGTATATATTAAGACAGCACTACTTATATATAAGCAGCAACTATATTATTATCATGTCATAAAAGAGCACTCATTTTATGGAATCGTAGAATACAAAGGCAGTGATTCATTTTAATAGGAGCAGTAATAATTATCATTAGAAGAACTTTAGAGCAGCGGTTTATATTTGTGAGGGGGCAGCGATTCAAGGGACACATCCACTCAATGATTATCGCCATTGAAAGGGTGCAATCCCTCATCCAACCAAAAAGTATTTAAGGGGAGTAGGATGGCTGGTTGGAAGGGGTAATAAGGACTGCAGATGGAACAGATTGGAAAAATTCATGCAGCAGTGAAGAGAATAAAGGTGTATGCTGCTGTAAGTGAATATAATAATATTAAAATATATATGTATATATATTTATGCCAAGGTAATAATGATATATATATTAATTTATGTAGAATATATATATACATTCACAGGTAAAGTAATTATTGTAAAATGAAAATCAATTAGAAGTATATATATATTTCAAGCAAGGAGTTCGAATTTCACTGAATCTGAAAGTTTTGTTTTAAATTCGTTGAAATTCGCCGTATTTCATCCACTGACATGTCTTCTATTGTGTGCCAAAATACAAGCATTGTGAGTTTTCCATCGATTGCAGGCAATTTCTTTGTGGGTGCCAGCGACCATGTACTATCCGCCACTTCATTGGGTCCCCGCAACCATAATATCCCTTGAATTTCCTTTGTTTCCGCACAATGGGCAATACGTGTGGGCACGGGAGTTCTTGCAATAGTTCGTGCAATACCACCTAATACTTGCGTCATACTTGCACTATCTATTCTTCACGGGCTTGGAACATCATAAATCTTTATTTGCAATCAGATTGCTCTACGCCAAGCATTTCGGTTATAACTCTGCTACCTTTATATTGTGTTTTGATATATTTTTAATATAATTTTATATGTAATAATTTATTTTTTCTTATAAGTTATATATTATTTATTATATATATAAGAAAATATTTTACATTATATATATTTTTAGTATATATAATATTTACTAGTTTTTATATGCTATTAATATTATTTAATTTCCTTTAGACAATTTTGTGGATACATAAGATGAATGTAATCCGAATTTTTTATTTTTCGAATTTTTTCCTTGTCGAACTTCATCCGAATTTCAATGTTGTCGAACTCGAATAAGAATTCAAACCTTGTGACTTAGTGTATATATATATGTTATTTATGATTGTGCAATAATGATGCTTGTAGCAATTATTGAACCTTATGAGTAATTGTGATGTTTAGTATAATTTCGGATAATAGATTCTTATGTGATTGATTTACACTAACGATATCTCTTGAGTACTAAGAACAGGGGACCAACTTGGGAAAGGAGTAAAGAGATCTAAATAGCATTTTCTAGTATTAATATGCATTATTATTGTAGGCATGGATCTAGATGTTGCTAATCAGATTATTGGTGCAATGCTTTCTTTAGTATTATAATAATGATAATTGTTCTAGGAAATGATGTTAATATGGACTTAAAGAATCAATGATAAATGAAAATGTATTTGATTGTTTGAAAGGTTGTCTTCCGAGTGTTTGCAAGCCTACTAGGGAGGAAGGGCTTGAGAAAAGTGGTGCCTAAAAACCCCACTCAAGTTCACCCTCGGAACCCAAGGCAGAGATGGGTCATGGAGGGGTTGAAATTCCACTTAAGGTTCCGCCTAGTCGCAAGGCATGGGTGGGCCATGGAGGGTTGGGGGTCCCACCCAAGATCCGCTATGGCCATGGAGGGGTGGTAGGCCTAGGTCACTTATAAGCTCCGTTGGCTCCCCCTAGTAGGTCATGTGTCTTCCGAGGTGATGACATGGGTGGAGAAAGTAGGTACAAGCCACGTAGATGGGAAGGTTGTAGATTACAACCTCTTGAACTCGGTGAAGAACTTCGGGTGGATCTACCTATGGTGGTAGAGAAAGCAGGTACAAGTCGCTGAGAAGGGAGGGTTGTAGTTTACAACCTTTGGACTAGGCAAAAGGGTTTCGGGCGGATCTACCCATGCCACTCCTCATATGTCTTCATAACTGCTTTGTGTTTATGTTTATATTTGGATATCTATATATTAATGCTAACAGACGTGTATATGTGGAAATATTGTTCAAATGGTGAATGCAGGTTTTAGACAGGAATATATCATTGAAAATTTGACAAGGTGAAAAACCCTAACCTTAATCAATAAGCGAACTCTAGGACAAAGTGGGATAGGGGACATTACATTCAAGCCCTCCACTATCACTATTGATATTGCCTGATATGTACAGTTGTATGGCATTTGTGAGTAGATTTGGATGTTTTTGAAGCTGAAATAAATAAGACATTTTACTTGCTGAGTTGCAGAAATTTATGTCATATTTTCTATATCAGCATTTACATCTGCTGTTATAATTGATCATGTTTGGTATCTGAGGCTTTCCATGTTTATAACAGTATTATTTATTGACAGATCCATTGCAATATCCATGATACTTTTATGTATGAGGGTTTCATAATTAATTTCTAATTTTAGTTCTGCCGATCAGCATTTATTTACTGGGGTTTGATACCTTTATTTTGTACTCCATATCTATTTCAATTTGTATAATCAGAAAATACAATAACAATTACATATTTTCTAAGATTCCTGATTAGGCACATTACAGTTGGGCAGTCATATTGTTGTGATATTCCTTGATGATGCCTATAACGGCCAACTTGTGGTCTCAAAGGGTCATGTTATTAGTATCCTTATCCTGTTAGTTTTTACATTACCTCTCTTCTGTGTACAAAGGTGGAATCTCGCCACCTATTTCATTAGTATCAATATTCCTTGTTTTTGAGCTTAATGTAATATTAGGGCACATCGGGTATTCACCTAAGTTTGTGTTTATGCCTTTTTCCTTTTGCTTTGTGGAGTGAATGCTTTTGTTTCATAGAGAATTTCACTTTTTCATGTAGTAATGCCTATATAGTTTAAGACATGTCCAGATCCTAGAATAATACGTGTTCATATTTATTTTATTTTTTCTTATTTTGCTTCATAAGATTAAATTTAATGTCATCGATGTGAGTTCAAATACTTGCAATAAAATATTTCAGCTTTACCTAGATCAATGTCTTTCAAGAAACTGTTCTTTGGAGAATGGCCACTAATTGCAGGTGGAATTCTATATTGTACCCTTGAACTTATCTTTCACTTGAAACATAAATTCTTCTTTTTAAGGAGATCTGGTTATTCAGCCTCTTGGAAACATAATTGGCAACCATCTATGTATGGCTATAAATGTGATATGCTATGAGATTGATGTTTTGACGAGTAAGTTCCTGTTGTGTCATACTGCTATTATGTTTTTTATGTATTCTTATTGCAGATTAATATTTAAAAGCACATAACAACTTTATGTGTATACATTTGATTTGAATTTGTAATTTTTTTTTCTTGAAACCCTTCTATTGTCCATGCAGTTCCATGGTTCCTGGCTCAAGAAATCCATTGTGGGGAGAAGAATTTTATTTTTATGTTGAAGAGCTTCCTGCTCAGGTACATTTGGTGTTTTTTTTGGCATGTAAAATGAATTGAGTATATAGCTTAAAGTTAATATTATTAGTATACTTTTTAAAGAAAAACTATCAGAATTTGGATCCTTTTATGGCATATTTGGTATTAAATGTGTCTAAAAGTTCAGAAGGGTTGATAAGACAGCAATGCCAAGATAATGAATGGTTCAGTCATGTGGGTATTGTGAATCATATGAGTGTGAACCTGCCAATAACCACCAAATATGACACATTTCAAAGTCTTTTTCTTTTCTCTTTTTAAATTTGTTATGAGGACTAAATGTGTATTGTCACATATTTCTTTTGAACCCATTATACTTAGTGTCTCTTTATGGCATGTTGGGCGATTGGTTGAAACACATTTTGTTTGGTGGTTCATAAGATCAGTAAGAATTTGTTCTCCCTCTAGAGCATAACAAAATGTTTTGAAGTTGGTGTAATGTCCCTGTTTTTGCCATATTGCTGTACCTGGTACCTGTACTTGCACCCGTATCCGTACCAAGACCAGTAACTTAGCATTGAAGCCATAGGGTGACTATGTATCATACATGACTCAATGCTTTACTATATAAATTCCTATACGGAACTAAATGACATTTAGAAACTTTGTTGTGAAGTAGTCCATCAATTGGCTTGCAAAGATCTTTTTTGAGAATAAAACATTGATTTTTTCTAAATTTGACCTTGTTCCCTGTAGGGGACATTTTGGGGGCTTAGAGATGGGTAGGAAATGTCCCCATACCATTCCAGAATTTGCAAAAAAAGAAAGGAAATGTTCCGGGTACTTGAATATTTTTTAACAAAACACAGGTACTTTAGGAGATAGCTAGCTGTCTCCAGGACAGCCAGGGGATGTTTGATCCGTTGATTGTCCCAGAAATGGCTATAGCTGTCCCCTTTGGCCCAAGCATGTTTTTAATCACTTTGACTCCATATAGCTGGGATGAACTGTCAACCTTAAGCATTAACTGTAAATACATACCTTATTTTTCATGTGACGGGTTTGAGGGCTGTTATAAGAGGGAGGAACACACATCAAAAGGTAATATTAGGATGCTGATTTTGAAGTTCTTAGCTTATTGATGCTCTCACAGGTCTGTTTGGTACTGCTAGGATATGGAATTTATATGAAGACCTTTTCCTAACATAGTGTTGGTGTAAGAGAGAGTTAAGCCCGAGAAGATACTTTTCATGTTATTGAGATCTCAGTTCATACAGGTGATATTGCATTCCTATATGGTACATCTAGGTAACGGAAAACCTCACTTCCTCTGTTAGAGGGTTAATTGTAGGTTCAACCCAGCTATGCTAATTTTCTACAGCAGAAAGTTGTTATCTCTAATTTTTAACTTTTCAAAAATTGGGATAACCTATGAAAATTTTGAATAAAATTGAAGATTTTCTCTCCTAAGACACGTTTTACGAGGTGCAGAGGTTTAAAAATTTCAGTTTTAGATCCATTGTCCCCTTGAACATCATTTTTCATTTACTCCTGATCGTTTTCATGAGTTTCTAAGTCTTTTTCCTTATGTTTTTGGTTAATTTTGGGTTTTTGGGTTATCACTGCAAGTAGGGGATTTAGTTTCTTATTGCAAGTCAGTAATAGGAATTTTTTACCTCTATTGCAAATAATAATGTTTTTAAATCTTCATTTTAAAAGTCATTTGTAGGAATTTTTTGTGTAACTTACAGGTATAGGAACTTTTAGCTCGCTTTACAAGTTACTTTTTAAAAAAGTTATTTGTAATATGTTTTAAAAAGTCCAATTTCACTTAAGTGAACTTGTAAAATGCTTTTAAAATTTTGATTTCCTCTTTATTTTAAAAAGTTCACTTGTTTTTGTCTTCAAAAAACCCGATTTGAGGCATTTTAACTTAAAATCACTTGCAATGAGCTTCATAAAGCCCGATTAGAGTCTTTTGATGAGAATAAGCCTGCAATTGCCTCTTAAAAGTCCAATTTAAGTGTTTTGGCTTAAATAAACTTGTAAACTGTTGTGAGAAACCTGATTTCTCTTGGAATAAACTTGCAATTGATTCAAAAAGTTCTGATTCAAGTTTAGATCATTTGAAGTCATTTCATTGCTTGTTCTAAGTCATGAAAATCCCGACGCCATTGATGGAGGGTGCAGTTTGTGTTTGAGTTTGCTTCTTCTCCTCTTTTCATGGTGGATTCTTAAATATTTGACTGCAATAAGAAGACTGTCAGCTGAGATTAATCAAGTTATCTTCTTTGGCTGTGTTTTTGCAAGACGTCTAGGGTTTCTTCTTCCTTTTAGTTTGCAATTTCTTATTGCAGGTATGTTCTTCTTTGTTTTTGTGATTTCTTTTTATTTTAATGTTATTATATCATGTAGTCTCTTGTTTTGATGGCGCCATTGTTTGGTGTTTGAAATTCATCTGATAATAAAAACGTTTTTGTTGAATAACATCATTCTTTACTTCCAAAATGCGTTTTAGTGCCTTCCATTTAAAAACGCCTCCATTTCAGTGAATAACGTCATTCATCATTTGTAAATGCCATGCGCTTTTCATTGCTTGCCATTCACCAAAATGCCTTCACCCAAAAAATGTGTTCCCATTTCATATGCTTTAATAAAAACGCATTTTCCATTTTTCCCTAAAAACTCATTGCTTTTCATATGCCATTTCATTTAAAACGTCTTACATTGTTACCAAAAAACGTGATTCTCATTCCATACGCCTCCATCTCACTAAAACGCGTTGATTCATTGTCATTCATTTCTAAATACCTCCATTGCTGAAAAACGCCTTAATGATTCTCCATTTCATTTCACCTTCACATACTCATTTCTCCATAATCTCATTTCCATTTTCTGCAAAAAAAAGAAAAAAGAAAAATGATGCCTTTGCTGCAAATTGGGATTTTGCAAACTAATTGCAAGTAGGGTATTTTGGTAAAAAATGCAATTACAAGTTCAAAAGAAAATAAACTTGCAATTACCTCTTATTTTTCCTACTTTGCACTTTTCACTTGCAATATGTTCTAAAAATGCCTATTTTTCACTTTACTTGCAGCCATCTTCTAAAATCCCGAAATACTTCTCAAATGCCTAAAAGTCGGACTTTTTGAGCTTGACTGCAAATGCAAGTTGAAAGTTTTGACTTGTAGTTTTCAAAAATGCAATCTAACTTTTCCATTTGCCATGAAAAGCACGTGTCCCTTTCACTTGCAATCAGTCTTCCGAGATCTGAAATGAGTTATAATCCTCATTTTCTGCCCTCATATAGCAAGAACACCACTCTGAGTTTGAGTCTTCACCATGTCTACACATGTTGATGTTGATGATGTCTTAACTTTATGGAGTTTTCATCGCAGCCTTGCAGATTCTTGTTCAATGACAAAGAAACCAGCGTCTCCACCAAATAAAAAGATGAAGTACAAGTTTGATAAATATCAGAATGAGATTTCTCCATCTCATGTGGTCTCAAACATTGAAGAAATCAGAGATACGGAGATTGGACATGTTGACATGTCTGAGTTTCTTAAGAGAGCTGAGAAATCAACTTCACATGATATGCAGTTATTGCCAAGAAGTCATATCCATTTGGTTTCTTCTTTTCCTGCTGCTTCCCTAGAACCAGAGTTTATCCTTGCATGTGCAGCTCGCTTTGATAGAGAATCCAGAACTATAAGAGATGATGATGGTAATGTGGTCATTAGGCTTGATCCAGAAACCATTAATAGAATTTTTAGAGTTCCAGATGCGCCAATATATTTAGACATCTCAATAAAGAGTTCTCTTGATCACTATGAGCATAAGAAAGTAGATTGTATACAACATATCAACACTAAATGGCTTCTGAAGCGTCAAATTTGTTTGTCTTGGTGGCCCAAGTTATACCGGTCTAAATTCAAGGAAGAGATTAATGATATAATCACACTTTTGAGCAGGATAATGGGATTGAAATTTTCTAATGTTTTTGAGAAGTGGATGTACAAGTTCATAGTGGTGATAAAGAAGGCACAACACCCAATCTTCTGGGGTGAAATAATCAGTGATAGTTTGTGTGAGCAACTTGCACAAGTTCCCACTACGCTCACGTTCTACATGAACTCCTATTTGGTCTACATAGCAGCTTCATTGAGACAATTTCCAGGCCTTTCCACCAAAGGAGATAGATCACTAGTTCCAGTTTTGGAATATTATGATCAACTACCTTTGAGACCAAGTAGAATTCATTACAGGAGAGTCCAAGATGCATTCTTTGGTCATTTCATGTGTCTATTTGACAAAACCTTACAAAACAATAGAGTATCTGAGGCTGCTTGGAAGAAGGTGAATGAATATGGTTGTCTTTTTCTCTAGTTTCCCACTTTCACCTACATGAGAGTTGGCTTTTTTGAAGATCAACCATACATGCTTCCAAGATATTCGACAGACAAAATAATTTTGATGGAGCTTGCAAGGCAGTTGATGACAGTACATGCACGACAAACTGTACAACATAAAGCTGGAGTAAGCATCTCTTCTCATAATCCATTGTAGATTGGGAGATACTCTTTGACAACTACTTCAAAGGAAAAGGCAATGGAAACTGAAATTCAAGAGATCAAATTGAAAAGATTCAAGGCAAGAACGAATTTTGACTACAAAGGGATGAAGGACAAGATAAAGAGAGCTTTCACACATGTACATTGCCTTGAAGATATTTGGGTAGATCTTCGAACAGAGAAGGACATCCGTAGAATGGATTATTGCAGGCTCACAATTGAACAAATTGTTGATCTTATTCTGACTTTGTTCCCAGAAGGAGTAATTGATGATGGACAGATTTTAGATCCAGAGTATGAGGAACAATGTAGAAACCCTAGTTTCCCCCTGTTCCTGAATCTGATGTTTTTTTTTGTTTATTTTTGCGTTTTTGACTGTTTTTGGTTTTTTTGTGCAAATAAAGAATAATGCGATTTTGCAAGGAATTTATAATAAATCCAAAATAAAATACTACAGTATCGAGAATGATGGAAATACTAAGATCTAACGCTGGCTAATCATTTATTAATCATCTGGCTTCAATACAATAAAGATCCGGTAGCATGCAAGAAAGAAATAGCAATTTTTATAAAAGAAAACCTGGTAATAGCAGCAACTGAAAATGGACCAGATCTGGTGTGGCTACAAGAACTTGCTCTTCTCCCTTTGTTAAATGATTGCAAACTGACTCAGATGCTAAGGCACCACCCAAACTGGAGATAGAAAACCAAACTGAAAGGCGTTTTGCACAAGATCTAAGGACGGCTTCAAACTGAAGTAGTACGGCCTGCAACAAGGTACGGCCAGGTACATCAGCAAGTACAATGGTACGGCCTCTTGAAAAATGATGTCCAGACTCCAAAATAATATGCTCCTTGATGAAAATATGCCTTCTGAATGAAACCCCGAACAAAACCTCTGATAACGAATGATCTGTGAAATTCTATAATTTCTTCTAGATGAAGAAATTCCTCTGCCTGGCAATAAATCAGGTGATATCTCACACCCTTTGAATCACACTCACTGGAGATGGCTCGTTCCCCAATGCTTCGAGACTGAAACCCTAAGTTTCTGTGCTCAGACCAAACTTGATCAATTTTCAATAACTCAATATGCATAATGGCTCGAATTCCAATGCAAAGCCTATATTCTCCTCAAAAGTGCGAATTCCTTAATAATAGGGATTCATTAAAGAATTCGACTTTTATCATTTAATTTTCTCAATAGTCTTCAGCCAAATTTTTATAATAAAATATAATCAACAAATGGCCCCTTCCTGATGATGGCGACCCCCTTCACAGAAATCACTTAAGTTATAATTAAATATTATAACTTTATATTATAATGCTCCAATAATTAATATTTAATTAAATCAATTAAATATTAATATTTCTCTCGATATAGACCCGATGCACGAGCCATCTGAAGCTGACGAACAATGAAGTGATTCTGAACATAATCCATCCATACTGCTAAAAATAGCAGGGGTCCCACACTGACTGCCAATAACTGCTAAAAATAGCAACTTATGCAAGAAGTGTCCGAACGAGCCCGAACGAAAGCCAATTGATCAAATATTGACAATGCGGCGAACTAACATGACCCTCTATCAATCCATCACCCTCGAGGGTCGATAATAGGCTAATCTTGTGCTCGGAGAGATGTCAACTAGAAGGGGACATGACAGTCCGCCCCTCCTGAAATTGCTTGTCCTCAAGCAATCTCAATGCCGGATGCTGCAAAATATCCTCGCTCTCCCATGTAGCATCCTCAACAGGCAAATCTCTCCATTTCACCAGATATTCCCTGATAGTCCTACGCAACTGTCTCTCCCTATACTCCAGGATGGACTCAGGTACTAAAATCAGCTTTCCCTCATCATCTAAGGGAGGTAGAACTGCAGATGGTACCACACGATGACCCAACGCCTTCTTGAGGCGTGATACATGAAAAACATTGTGTACCCTGCTCTCTGCCGGAAGCTCAAGCTCATACGCCACCTCTCCAACTCGCCTCAGGATCCTGAAAGGACCGTAATAACGTGGCTTAAGCTTCTTTGACCCACTCTTCCTAAGAGTGGACTGACGGTAGGGCTGCAGCATGAGGTAAACCATGTCACCTACCTCGAAATGCCTCTCCGTCCTCTTCTGATCTGCGTATTGCTTTTGCTGATTCTGTGCCTTGGCAATATTCTCCTTGAGAGCCGTCATGGTATCCTGACTCTCCTGCAATAAGTCTCCAGCACTCAGCACTCTACTGTCGCTCAGCAGCAAATCTAGAAAACTCGGCGCCTCATACCCATACAACGCCATAAAAGGAGACATCTGAATAGTCATGTGGAATGTCGTATTATAGCAATACTCGCACAAATGAATCCACTTGACCCATGCCTTCTGCTGCCCTGCAATGTAATTTCTGAGGTACCTAGTGCTTTTGGCGAGTCCCTACAGTCGAACACCTCTGCCAGAAGTGACTCAAGAACCGACTATCCCTTTCGCTCCACAATGCTCGAGGCAATCCATGTAATCTGAACACCTCACGAAAGAATACCTCTGCTACCTGTGTAGCTGTGTAGGTTGTGGTGATCGGAAAGAAGTGGGCATACTTGTAAGCCAATCCACAACTACGTATATGCAATCTCGCCCTTGGGCTTTAGGCAAGCCCATAATAAAGTCCATCGACAGGCATTCCCACTTCTGTCGAGAATCGGAAGTGGTTGCAATAAACTGCCGGGACGTGTTCTCCTGCTTGTTCTGCTGACAAACAGGGCACTCACGCACGTATTGAAGAACATCTGCCTTGAGTCCTTTCCATGTGAATCTCTCCCGAATCTGTCTGTAGGTCTTGAAGTACCCGGGATGTCCTACTGTAGGCATGTCATGAAAGGCCCGCATGATTATGTTCTTCACCTCTGAACCTGGGATCAAAAATATCTTGTTCTTGTAAATGATCAAGTCATTCACAAGTGTATACCTGGTATCAACTGTCGATCCCTCAACAATGCTGGAGGCCCAAGTGTCCTTGGCATACTCTGCCACAATCATATGCCTCCAATCCTTCGTAATCTGAACCATAGAGCTCAAATATGGCCTACGTGAAAGAGCATCAGCTACTACGTTCTGTGTACCTTTGATATACAAAATATCAAAGTCATAGGCCTGCAATTTACTGACCCACTTCTGCTGACGATCATTAAGATCTCGCTGCCCTAAGAAGTGTCTCAAACTGTTATGGTTAGTTTTTATGCAAAATTTACTGCCAACAAGATACTGTCTAAATTTTGCTAAGGCATGCATTATAGCAAGCATCTCCTTGTCATAAATGCTGTAAAGTCGTTCTGGCCCTCTGAGCTTTCGGCTCTCATACACAATCAGGTGCTTGTCCTGCATAAGCACCGCACCAATGCCTTCACCTGATGCATCTCACTGAAGCTCGAAAGGCTTCGTAAAGTCAGGTAGTGCCAAAACAGGGCATGTAGTCATCAACTCCTTAAATTTCATAAAACATTCCTGTGCCGCAGGAGTCCAAATAAATGCACCCTTCTTCAGTAAATCTGTCATAGGGGCTGCATGTCATGAATAACCATTCACGAATCTACGGTAGAATCCACACAAACCGAGAAACCCTCTCAACTGTGTCAGGTTTGCTGGTGTAGGCCAGTCAATAATAGCGCGGATCTTTTCAGGATCCATCCGCACTCCATCTGCACTGATAATGTGACCTAGATATAGCAATTCGGTCATTCCCAAGTCACACTTGGATTCCTTGGCGTACAAGGACTCCCTCTCCAGAATACTCAACACGGTCTCTAGGTGAGCCAAGTGCTCTTGCCATGTCCTGCTGTATATAAGGATATCATTGAAGAAGACTAACACAAATCTCCTCAGCAAGGAATGAAAAACCCTGTTCATCGTAGACTGGAAAGTAGCTGGCGCATTAGTGAGCCCAAATGGCATCACTACGAACTCGAAGTGCCCACAATGACATCGGAAGGCAGTCTTCTCTATGTCCTGCTCACGGACCCTGATCTGATGATAACCTGACCGTAAATCAATTTTGGTAAAGTAACAGGCACCATGGAGCTCATCAATAAGCTCGTCAATTCGTGGTATCAGATACTTGTTCTTGATCGTCCTCTTATTCAGGACCCTGTAGTCAATGCACATGCGTAATGTTCCATCCTTCTTCTTTACCAACACAACTGAAGAAGCGAATGGTGACTTGCTAGGCCGAATGTGACCCACAGCAAGTAACTCCTTTATTGTCTTTTCTATCTCATCCTTCAACCTCTTAGGATTCCTGTAAGGAGTTATCATAACGGGCTTAGCGCCCTCCTCGAGCTCTATAATGTGCTCTATGCCCCTGTCTGGAGGTCTCCCTGGTGGAATATCGCTGAATACCTTATCATGCTTGACTCTCAACTGCTGTATGTCTGGATGATATTCAGTCTTCTGCTGTCCCTCCTGTATAGGTGCTAAAGTGCACTCGGCAGCCCACTCAACCATGTCGTGACGCATGAGCCTCTCCATCCGATGAAAAGAAATTGTTTTGATGTTGCTGTCCCGAATTGCTTTTATTATGTGTCTTCCCGTCAACATCAAAACGGATCTCCATGTCCTTGAGACGAAGAGTGACTTCCTCCAATGAATGAAGCCACTTCATTCCCAAGACTAAATCAATATCTCCCATATTAACAACATAGTAATTAGCCTTGAACTCATAATTGTTCAAGCGTAAAGGGAGATCCTTTATCATGCGTTCACACCTCAAAGTGTAACCGTCGGCCACCATAACCCTAATGCCCTCGAACTCCTCAGTGATGAGTCCGCGTCTCTCAACGAATCTAGCATCTATGAAATTATGTGTAGCTCCTGTATCAAGAAGGGTAATGACCCTCTGTCCTGCTAACACACCACGAATCGTGAATGAGCCCTCCTGTTGAATGCTAGATAAGCGGGCCTCCTGTATCTGAAGCTCTGGACCTGTCTCTGCTCGAGGCTCTGAAGCCTCTGCCTCTGAATCCTCAGAACTCTCCTGCTGTTCGGAATTTTCTGATTCTGAATCCTCATAGTACGCCCACATCACTCGATTTGCTTTGCCCTTAGGTCTTAGAGGACAATCGTGATTGGCGTCATAGGACCCTTGCAGTAGAAGCAAAGCTTCTTCCTACGTAGATCATTAAGGGCCTCTCGATCCAAAGGTGGAGCTGTTGATTTACCTTTTGAATCATTTTTAAAATCTGATTTCTCTTTGTTAAAATCAGATTTGTCCCTGTTTCTGTTAAAACCCTTATTGTCCCTGAAAGATGAAGAATCTCTGGAGTTGAATCTACTAGAAGGTGCTGCCAACTCCATACTCCGTGCTTTCTTCATCGCTTCCTGTAATGAAGGAGGATCAAAGGCTTTGATCCAACCTCTCAGTGGCTCTGTCAACCCCTCCATGAAGAGCACTACCAATCGCCTCTCGGAGATGTTCGGAACCATAACTGATAACTTCTGAAAGTCACCAATATACGACTCCAAGCTGCCACTCTGTCTCAACTGAGCCAAGTCTCTGAAGTAGGATTCTGGATCCTTCCTGTCAAAATGTTCAACCAATCTATCCACAAACTCCTGGTATGATGTGATCCTGTCATGCTGTAATGTAACCATACTGTGGTGCCACCAATCATAAGCTACTCCCTCCAGATGTAGTGTCGCATATCGGATAGCATCCCTCTCAGCCATCGGACGCAAAGTGAGGAATGTATTTAGCTTACTAATCCAGGCCTGTGCTGTGACCTTACCACTACCATCGAACATCGCTAGATTGAGCCTGTTGGTTGCATGCTTCAGATCATTGTTTTGGTATCTAGGTCTCCAATCCTGTCGACCTCTGTGGTGCTCTCGCCTTTGAGTGACAAAACGGTCAAAAGAAATCCTCTCTCTGACCTCAGGTGGTATCAACTCCCACTCCTCATTCGCTACCATAAGTGTATCAGCGAACATCTCCTCCTGCTCCTCACCTGTGCTAGCCTCATCGGCCTCCTGTCTCACAAACATAGGCCTAGTGGGCCTATCTGCTGTCCGTGAGGCTGTCCTAGGTGCCCTGCGAGATCCTGCTTCACTCCTCTCATCGTCACGATGTGGTGACGGTCTCCTCGGAGTACTCAATCTCTGAAGTGCCACTGTCAACTGCTGCAATACATCATTCGACTACCGTTGACCTGCACGTAAATCTCTGAGTGCAAGCAAAACCTCAGCATCATCCTGATCTCTAGGGTTTTGAGGAATCTCGTTCCTGGGAACATCTGTTCTATCTGCCCTGTCATTCCTGTCAGCCATATTTCCCGGCTGCCTACTCAAACTCTGTTGCCTATCAATCAGAGCACGTCTGCGTGTGTAATACCTGTGAGACCCAAACTGTTCTGGCTGCATAAGACTGCTAAACCCTTAGGATGGCAGGATTTAGCTCTGATACCACTGTAGAAACCCTAGTTTCCCCCTGTTCCTGAATCTGATTTTTTTTTGTTTATTTTTGCGTTTTTGACTGTTTTTGGGTTTTTTGTGCAAATAAAGAATAATGCGATTTTGCAAGGAATTTATAATAAATCCAAAATAAAATACTACAGTATCGAGAATGATGGAAATACTGAGATCTAACGCTGGCTAATCATTTATTAATCATCTGGCTTCAATACAATAAAGATCCGGTAGCATGCAAGAAAGAAATAGCAATTTTTATAAAAGAAAACCTGGTAATAGCAGCAACTGAAAATGGACCAGATCTGGTGTGGCTACAAGAACTTGCTCTTCTCCCTTTGTTAAATGATTGCAAACTGACTCAGATGCTAAGGCGCCACCTAAACTGGAGATAGAAAACCAAATTGAAAGGCGTTTTGCACAAGATCTAAGGACGGCTTCAAACTGAAGTAGTACGGCCTACAGCAAGGTACGGCCAGGTACAGCAGCAAGTACAATGGTACGGCCTCTTGAAAAATGATGTCCAGACTCCAAAATAATATGCGCCTTGATGAAAATATGCCTTCTGAATGAAACCCCGAACAAAACCTCTAATAACGAATGATCTGTGAAATTCTATAATTTCTTTTGGATGAAGAAATTCCTCTGCCTGGCAATAAATCAGGTGATATCTCACACCCTTTGAATCACACTCACTGGAGATGGCTCGTTCCCCAATGCTTCGAGACTGAAACCCTAAGTTTCTGTGCTCAGACCAAACTTGATCAATTTTCAATAACTCAATATGCATAATGGCTCGAATTCCAATGCAAAGCCTATATTCTCCTCAAAAGTGCGAATTCCTTAATAATAGGGATTCATTAAAGAATTCGACTTTTATCATTTAATTTTCTCAATAGTCTTCAGCCAAATTTTTATAATAAAATATAATCAACAAAATGGCCCCTTCCTGATGATGGCGACCCCCTTCACATAAATCACTTAAGTTATAATTAAATATTTTAACTTTATATTATAATGCTCCAATAATTAATATTTAATTAAATCAATTAAATATTAATATCTCTCTCGATATAGACCCGATGCACGAGCTGTCTAAAGCTGACGAACAATGAAGTGATTCTGAACATAATCCATCCATACTGCTAAAAATAGCAGGGGTCCCACGCTGACTGCCAATAACTGCTAAAAATAGCAACTTATGCAAGAAGTGTCCGAACGAGCCCGAACGAAAGCCAACTGATCAAATACTGACAATCTGAAGCTGAGCGAACTCCAACAGGACCCTCTATCCAATCCATCAGCCTACGAGGGTTGTATAATAGGCTAATCCTGTGGAGAGAGAGATGTCAACTAGAAGGGGACATGACAAACAAAGGGTTGCTGACGCTCCTATTCTAGCAATACAGTGGTCTCGTAAGGAATCTTGTTCTATTTTTGATAGGTTCCAATCAGTTTTGGCAAATACCAATTCTTGGCTTAAGAATATAGGTGTGAAATTCATAAAAATCCGAGCTAGTGATGATGATGATTCAGTTGGACTTGTTGGACTGAAATTAGAAGTTAGAGACAAATCTAAGGAAGGTGGTTCTTCCTTAGGAACCAAAATCAAATTGAAGGTTAGCCGAGCTATAGAGAAACCTTTAGAGAAGACAACATTGAAGGGGAAGGAAGTTAGAGAGACTCAGATACAAATCATTGATCAGCAAGAGGGAGATGTTCTTGAATATCTGTTGGCGTTTAAATTCGCACCTCTGGAATGCGTATTTGAAATGGACAGCTATGCACAGATAAACTGCTCTTCAAATTAGGAGGGGAAGCTCCCTCTTGTTGATGGTGTTTGAAAGAAAGTAAACTAAAACTAAGTTGCCTATCTTTCTGATCAGCTTAGAGCAGAAGGTTTATTAAACACAAACGCTGCAGCTGAGATTTTCTGTTTTAAGACCTTCAACTACGATTAACTTAAAGTAAAGACGTTCCTAACCTCTCAAGTAATATGCAGAGCGAGAGAAGCTAGAAATTAACAAGGTAGATTTCTGACAGAATACTTCAATGAACCATCTCTCAACAAACACCTACACACTTCAATGCAAGTTGAAATCAAGATCATGAAAGTAAAACATAAATAACGAAAACTTGATATTTTTTATCACGGCAAAGGAGGCTCGTGATTTTATTACTCAAATCTCTAGAACAAGCTCACTTCTAACATGCCTAGAACAAGAAATTGCAGCTAAAGAGGCTTGCAATCTTGCTCTTCACACAATAGAAACAACAATCACATTAACTCCTTGTTGGCTAAATGTAGAAACCCCTTGTTTCCCCTATTTCCGTTTCTGACCGTTTTTGTTTGATTTTTAAAGTTTTGATGTTTTTGACATTTTTGAGCAATACAAGAAAATTGCGATTTTGAAAGAATATTGCAAATAAATTCTATAAAAAATATATAACTCTGGAAATAACAATATCTATCTCAAATATTGATGCCAGTCAATTTATTTAACTTCTGAGACGATTACAATATTGTTCCAGTTACATGCAATCAAAAAAAAAACAATGAATTTTTATGACAGAACCTGATTTCTGTAGCAGCAATTAATGATCCTCATGAGATGGTACGGCTGAGTTGAATAAGCTTTTTACTTTGGCGCCAGAAGAAAGAATTCCAGGCTAGTGAAGTTGGCGCCCCTAACAATGAAATCCAACTGCAAATGTTGAAGGCGTTTGTTCTGAAAACCAAAGTATGGCTCTCCTTGAAAGGTACGACCAGGTACAGAAATGTACGACCTGTCTCAGCAGCAAACAATGAATAAAAATTACGGCCTAGTCCCTGTGCCTCCAGATCTTTAAGAGATATGCGCCTTAACTGAATGATGCCTTTCTGAATAAAACCCAAGCGATTTCCTCTGAATAGAAAGTACGGCTTCCTTCAAGGGTACAGCCTGCTGCCAATAGTACGGCTGACAGCAGCAATAAATGTAAGTTGTACAGTTTCCTTCTTAAGCCTCCAAAACATCAATAAGATAGGCGCCTTGATAGATATGAGTTCTCTGGATGTAAAACACTGATAAAACCCTGAAGATAAAATAATCTCTGAAGATAATTAATTCTCTGAAGCTCTGTGATTTCTCCTGAATGAAGAAATCTCTAACTGTCAATAAATCAGGTGTTATTTCACACCCTCTGAATTGCTTCCAGTGGAGATGGCTCGTTCTCCAAGGAATTCGAGACTAAAACCCTAAAGCTTCCGTTCTCTGGCAAAGACTGATCAATTTTCAATTCACAAATGTCATAATGGCTCTAATCCCAATGCAAAGCCTATATTCTTCTCAAAAGTGCGATTTCCTTAAAGATAGGGAATTTTAAAATATTTGACTTTTAATTCTTTTATTAATTCAATAGTCTCAGCCAAATATTAAATTATAAATTTAATATGCAAAAATGGCCCCTTCGCTGATGTTGGGCGACCCCCTCAAATAGAATCACTTAAGTTATAATTTAATATTATAACTTTATATTATAACCATCAATAATTAATATTTAATTAATATAATTAAATATTAATATCTCCCATGTTACTCATCCGATGACTGATCCGTCTGAAGCTGACGAACACTGAAGTGATTCTGAACGCTGCCAAATCCATACTGCTAAAAATAGCAGGGGTCCCACGCCGACTGCCAACAACTGCTAAAAATAGCAACTACTGCAAGAAACGTCCGAATGAGCCCGAACGAAAGCCAATTGATCAACACTGCCAATCTAAAGCTGAGCCAAGCTCCGAAATGACCCTCTATCCAACCTATCAGCCTACGAGGGTTGCATAATAGGCTAACTCTTACGAACTCGATGCTCGCCAAAAAATGGGGACATGACACTAAAGAGGCTCAACAATTTGCTATCACAACACAATTGAACAATACTTGAGTAACAAATAGAAGGCACAATAGGCTCAGCGTTTTGTTCTCACTAGCACGGTTAAAGAAACTAAATGAGCAAAGGCTCTTATTTATAGAGAAGCAGAGGAGTAGGGAACCCTAAAATTTCCTTGCTTTCACAATCTAGGGCTTGCTCAGCAAGCAAGCTTTATTACTAAATCTAGAAAGAAGATAACATCTAAAACCCTAGAAAGTAGAAAAAGCGGGAAACGCCAACTATTACATCTTATCTTCTTTCTCTTTTCAAAGAATGGATAAGGATCATTCCAAGAATAGAAGGAAATTGGGAAAGAAAGCTTCTAGAAGAAAGCTGCTTTAAAGCTCGATCACATCCGCTAGGAAATTAGAAACTATCCCGGTTTGGTGCATCTATGCCCTCAATAGCAAAACACCGCTTTTCTAGAATATCTTCAGCATCTGCGATATTTCTCAGGAAATCTTCGACCTCATTGGCCGCTTTCTCGAACTTTGCTGACATCACTGAAATATGGCCTATCCTTCTGCCAACTGGATTGCAACTGCGAACAACACTCTGGAATTGATCCTGCACTTCATCAAGCCTGACGTAGGAACCATCTTCCAGACTATATTGAGAAGGAATCCCTATGATAACTCACTGATGAAAAGGAGAGCTTCAATCACCCTTTGTCTGTAGGCGATGAATTCTTCTAATATCCTCTCATAGGTTTTAACTTTGAAAACATGACGCTCCCTCCAAGCAAGGATTTGTCTCTTGTTTTCTTTCGAAACTGCGGGACCATAGGCTATGTCTAAATCAACAATGATGATCTCATGCGTTGGTCTAACTTCAGCCAGTGTTTGTTCAAATCCTTGGATACCTTGACGTAGCTTATGAGCGTCTTCCTTTAACTGGAACATTCGTGCCAAGATCTCCCTTCCTTTGACAATGAAACTCTCGATCCACTCTTGAGTTTCTTTCCCATAAATGACCAGCTGTCTTAACTGTTGATGATCAGCTGGTGTCTCTAAAATCTGGGGCAGCAATTGGGTTACCTGTGAAGAACCATGGACAAGGTTAGAAATGAAAACCCTGAGCTGCTGATTTTCAGCCTTGAGTGCTGCCTTGTCTTCTCCATCCTTGAGTACTCTTTCCTGAAGATTTTCGGATGCAACTCTGAAGAGACTCAAATCTGCATGTCTGGTATTTCTACCGAGATTGGCCTTGACCATGACGAAATCATCCATATTCACCTCATCCCTATTCTTGTCTTCTGGGGTCAATGCAGTCTCCATGATTATTTCATTATCAGGATTCCTATCAAAGTGAACTTGCTTCTTTGCCTTCTTCTTAGGAGGTTCCTGATAGATGTTATCAAGATCATCAACACTCATATGATATGAAGGCCTTCTTCTAACCCTTCCTGAGGAGTTCTGAAGCCAAGACACGGTAGTATCTTTACTAACTTCCTCAGGAGGTGCAACTGTAATCTCTTCATCATCTTCGATATCAAGGTCGATGTGGATTGGCGAAGAACCTGTCAAAGGTACAAAAACATGTGTTGAAGGTGGCTCCTCTGCTTCTTTCTGAGGTATGGGCTCGTCAGGAGGAACTTCTGAATCAGCTGTAGGCTGCTCCTGTATGACTATGCCTGAGAAATCCAACCTTCTTTTTACCTTTTTATTCAATCTACTACCTTTGACGCTTTCTTGAGACTGACTTTTACCCTTCCCTTTCGACTGTGCTCTGGAGGAAGAGGGAATTATCTTTGGCGGCTCTGCTACTAGAATGGAGTTTTGCTTTTTAAGGACCAGGAAAACCTTACTATGCTCAAGGACTTGTTTTGTCCTGTCTTCGACTGAAAGGGATTACTTATTAGCCCAGTTGACTTGTGAAATGGGCTGATCTTCTATTCACTTCTGAGTATACATCGGGAGAAGCACATCGTCGTCATCATCTGATAACCCTTCTATGTCTTCATTTAAACAATCCTTCATCTGATGGAGAGTAAGTCTGCTGTAACTATGTCTCCGCACCTCGAACTCATCTGTACAATTAGCCCAAAAATCTTCAAGTGCGGCTATATGATATAGTTCTTCTCAAGTCATCCAGCGTAGAAACCGTGAGGATCAAATGATCGTCTCTCGCTGTAGGCCTTGAGGCTGAGTTTATATAACTCGTCTCCCATTGACTTGGCATTTGCAGCCGTCCTGCATGTGTATATACTCAACCCTAATGGAAACTGAAGAGAGGGTCTCCTTCTATTTCTCAGAACTGTATGAACATCGTGAGCTTGCTTCAAGAACTCCATGAAGACGACCTCGTCCGACAGGTACCTTGGTAACATGAGTGGGGCACCTGAATAACCATAGACCCTGAGATAGGTGAAAGTGGGAAACTGTAAAAACCAATCCGCCCATTCTGCCATCGCTGCCCTGGCAACTGAAGATATACGGACATGCAACTCATTGTCCAGGTCCCACACAGTGTACATCAGAAAAGCCTCGTTCACCCTTTTGTAATGATGCAACAACTTTGTGAACTCCAACTGTGGATAGTAGTTATATATGTGTTGTACACTCAATGATCCTTCGGTGTTTAACCCTCTGAATTGATCTTGATAGGCCACTAGGTAGACTAGGTACGACACCATGTGGAATACATGAAATTGGAAGTATTCTGTTATCTGCTGATGTAGACAGTCACTGATCAAGGTAGGCTAGTCATAGAACTTGGTTTTCTTCATGATGTGTGGTATGGCGTAAAACATCCAAGGTTGAAACTTGGTGGCATCTTCTGAGCCAGTGACCCTGTTGAGCAAGGTGATAATGATGGCAATTTCATCCTTAAACTCTCCTCGCCCGACGTTCTTAGGCAATTTTTTGTGTTTCTCCTTCATCCACCTCTGTGCAATTTACTTGCTATATTTATCTTTGTGCATATTCCATATCCTTTCGCATTCACTCTTTGAGAGAGTAACGCTTTCAGGCCATGGGGGAATGGAAAAACACTTCTCAATCACATCGGGCTTTAGACTGCAAATCAATCTACCGTCTGCTGACTGGATCTCCCTTGTAGCTGGGTTGTAATGCTTAATGCAAGCGATTACGAACTCAAGACTTTGAGCTGATATAGGAATTGACGCTGCTGCGAGGAGTCCAGAATGTCCCAGATTCTTGATTGAAGTGTTGCATGCTCTCTCCATGGCATGTAGATCGAACACCAGCTTGATATGATGCAAGTCTGTCTCAGCTGTTTTGATGTAATCGTGATAGAGAGCTGATTCAGTCTTGAAAACATTGGGAGTGTACTCCATTTCCAAAAACTTGAAGAATGACTGTAAACTCGCCTAGGTTCAGACAAGTCTTGAGCAATTTCTATTTTTAGAATGCTGATTTTCTTTTTCCAACGGAGAAATTTTTTGAAATTTTTTCTGAGATATGGGTTTTGCTCAGAAATTTGTTGCAAGACAACCTAGATCGTCCGTTTTGGAAAATTTTGAATTTTGCCTGAAAAAGCAGCAAACCCTAATTTCTTCAATTTTTTTGAAAACGCTGGCACCTGGGTTTTGTTTAGAACAAGATTAGAAATGGACTCAGTTGATTAGATTTGCAAAACCCTGACGGTTGATCGAAAAAGCAGCCAACCCTAGGTTTTGAAATTTTCTTTAAAAAAGCTGTGATATTGGTTTTTTTCAGAAGACTGATTGGAGAGGACCTAGATGGTTGAAAATTGAATGCACTGATGTTTTCTCTAAAAGCAGTTGCTGCAATTTGATGAAGTTTTTGAAAATTTCCTTAAGAAGATTGAAGAGAAAAGACCCAGATGATTGAAAATTGGAAACCTTGGCCTTCCCTTTGAGAAATTTGATCTTCCGGATGAAAAAATTGAAAAAGCAAGGGTTTATGCTCTCTAATTTGAAAATTCTGATGAAAAACCAGCAAAGATGAATTCTTGGATCATGAAAATTCTTCAAACATGCTGCTCCAACTTTCTCCTTTGAAGGCTACCTGCAAAAATAACAAAAATAACATTGAAAATAGGTGTTAAATAGACTTTAGGGCTTGAATTAGGTTTTGCTTTCTTTTGCTTTTATTTCAAAACCCTAAAATCTTTGTTCAATGCATTTGGACGCCATCCTCCTTCACTGGTAATTTTGAAACTTTTTAAAATTCCGAAATTTTTTCTAAGGCATGAGAAGTTGGGCGCCCTTCTTCACCAGGGACGCCCACTTAATCCAGTGTTAGCAAAAATTTTGGTATTTTCAACTTTTCTTCATTTTGACCCTGAACTCCGCCTTCGGTTTCCTGTTTGTAGATTGATTCGACAGGTGAGTTGAGGGTTTCACGGCGGAGCCTGACTAATTCTGAGAAAGATGTTCTGGAGGCACTTCTGGCAAAATCCTTTATTTCGACCTCTGAAACCATAGGTGCCTTTTCCTACTAGGGGCGCCCATTTTGTTCAGAGTTAGCCATTTTCATGACCTTCAAATTTCTTCATTAGCTTCTCTTCTATAGATGATCTCTTTGAATCTGGAGCTCCGGGCATCGGATCGACTGCCTGTTATGTTCATCGCGAAGTTGACGAGATATGAGGTGGGGTCCTCTGGGATGAACTTCGTCAAAGAATGAATTTAAGGCCTTCAAAAGTTTGGGCGCCCATCTTGGTTGGGGGCGCCCATGTTCACCAGAGTCGAATTATTTTTTAACCTTTTTTTTAATTTTTTGTGTTTGCTTCTGAATCTTTGTTCTTAGCTCTCGCCAGACCCCCTATTCGACGCTTGGTATCTGACAACTGTGACCTCCGATCAACGTGCTGGATATCTCATTGGAAAGCTAGACCAACTGTGAAGAGATTACGTTAGACACTCGCCTGCAAATTCATCTGATAGAGACCTTGAAAACTTGGGCGCCCTTCTTCACCTGGGGCGCCGTTTTTATCCAGACTTAGTCAATTTTTGATATTTTCTCATTTTCTCCTTCTGACATCAGTCTGGAATCTCCCTGTTCAGCTTTGAATTCTGGACGACTGGATCGCCTAATGACGGCGCCGTTGAATTCGTTGCGGAGTTGACAGAGAACTGAGCAAGTTTGACTGGAGACACAAACTCTAATTTTGACATTTGATGCCCTAAAAAGATGGGTGCCTTTCTTCACCTGGGGCGCCCATAGTCACCAGTGTTAGAAAATTTTATCATTTTTCAACTTCCTCTTCGTTCTCCGTGCTGGTTTATCATCTTGCCTTTTGTTGAAAGCTTTGAATGCTAAATCTGACGCCTGGCAACTGACTGACCTCCATTAATGACCTTAGAGTTCCTGGTATGCTTCTGAAAAAGCAGAATAGACCCAGTAGGGCAAATCTGATCTTTTTTAGATTCTGACTGCACTAGCCTGATACAGACGTATTTTTAGGCAATCAAAATCAGTTCGGAACCTGTCGGACAAACTTTCTATTTTTAGAAAGTTTTGCTAGTATCCATTTCTAAAGAAACCCAGAAAAACCCAGAAAACGTTACTAATTTTAGAAAATTTCTAAAAATAGCAGTTTTCCTAAAATTTAGGGATGGAAAACTGAGATCTGGGTTTTGTAGATTAGGTCGCTCTTAGCAGACCCAGATCGTCAGATTTTGAAAATTTTGCGTTTTAACCCCTCATGCAAGACATGCACACCCATATTTCGACCTTTTTAACTGATTTAACATGACTTATACTCATTTCTCCAAAATGTCTGTGTAACAAAAATTTTAATTTTGGGGTACAACAGTTCAGTAAACGATTGAGTAAGTCATCTATCACTTACACTACTCAAGGTTGATTTGACTTAGGGCTATCTTACACTATGCATAGGCTATATCTTTCGATGGATAATTAGTCACCCCAGGCTACCTACAACAATCTATCTACTTAGAAATGAGACAGTCTACAAGTGTCTTATACAATCCCTTCTAATCAGGAAATCTTTATCCTAGGAGTACTCAAGTTTAGCTCATTTAACCTAATAACTTAAGTTGAAAAGACCTTGCTTGACTCTTCCTTCATTTCAAACCTAGTAAATATTAACTATTACCATTGTATTCTCCTTATATGGAGACCATACAAATTATGCAACTTCACACTAATATGCATTTTAAACCTCCTCATAAATTCCTTCACATAAATTCACTTCTTATGCATAATTAAATAAACTTTTCTCATAATAGCTCATTTTCCCTATTATCTAATTTGCATTCAAAAAATGACCTTCAATCTTTGCACATACAACAAACATAAAGATACAAATATATTTCAATCAGAATCAAAATTGAAGATAAAGAACGTTTCATGCTTGATTATGAGCTTTCCATCCAATGAAGCAATCCCAGTCTTCCTCTTAACACAAACCCTCAATGTTGACAGAATTCTCACTCAGAAGTAGACTCTCAAATGATGAATATACAACTATTTTGGGATAAACTCAGAATGTGATGATAATATAGTGGTATTTCTTCTGTTTTTATTACTCAGAATAAAATATGATTTCAGAACAAAGAAATTGTGGAGCGAACTTAGAAAATGATAGAAAATTCAGATTTTGCAAGTGTAGTAAGAAGAATGTACTGGCGGCTATATATAGAGCCAAAAACCCATCAACTTCCACTTCTACAGTGAGATGAGCCCTGCTAGCTCTCAACTCAAACCCCAGTATTTTCTTAAGTCTTAATGAGTTATTTTAGTTTTTTAGAGAAAAGTTTATAGATAGAAGAGAAGGGGCGCACAACATAAATGCTTATAAAGTGTAAATCTAAGCTAATTTAAGCAAATTGAAGTTACAGAAGGTAATAAATATGCTCAACAATGAATTCAATACTCATAAACATACCCGAAAGCTTCCAGATTATTTATTTAAGAAAGTAGTCTAGTTCGCTAGCCAAGATGGTGAAAAACTGACAAAATCTGGTGTAGGAAGCTACAAAATGCAAAGTCCAGCCTGAAAACTGTGGCAGATGATGAGTACAAGCTAGACGCCAAAAGAGATGAAGAGAAACCGTCAGAAAGGAAGGCGTTTCTCCAAGGAAAGTCCAAACACCCTTGCACAAGAGCCACACACTTCAATGCAAAAACCCAGAATTCCCACTCAGAAGGTACGGCCATGAAGTAAAGTGTCTGCCAGGTGAAATGAAGGCGCCATCTCTCAAAACCCTCTGAAATTGATAAAGGAATTCAATAGGAAACACAAATCAAGCTCAGTAGAACCTCTGTATGAAGCTCTCACAAACTGCACAAATTCGATTGATCTCTCACAGTCTCAAAAGTGCTCAACACTGAAGAGATTTCATTCTCCAATGAAAGATTGCTCAAAACCTTGATCATAGGTGAAAGCATAGGAAAATTGTCCAAGGCAAAGTCGAAATATTCAAAAGTGAATTTCTCATTGCCAAAATGCCTTATATGCAAAAAGGCACAACTTTCAAGAAAGATACGCCCTTTTTAATATTTAAATCTTTTAAAATATATTTAAGTCTTTTTCAATAGTCTTGACTTAAATACTTGGGCACCACTTTAATATTTTAAATCACCTTTATAGAGTATTTAAGTGATATAAAATGTATAAAGTCAATTTGACTTTATAATAAGGCATTAAATTAATTAATTAACTCAAATCACTTAAAAATCCATAACTCTCTCAAAATTCCAAATATTCCCGTGTCATCAGAAGCTGTCAACCCCTGAATTGCTAACGCCTGCTGTGAACCAATCACTGAGCTCTGAAAATGAGAACGATCAAGCTCTCCAGAAAGTACCACTGACCCTCTAACCAAACCAGTTAGCCCACAAGGGTCCAAGAAAAGGCTAACACACTGTTCCCGAGAACTGACTAGAGCGGGGACATCATATACAGGTATGTAAGTTGCCAAGACTGTATTTTGAATATTTCAAATGATAAGTGGCAGATTTCTACTCACATACTTAGCTCCTCAAGAGGTGATTCGACCTCTGAATTTGCTAGCAGATTGAAGAAAGTTTCAACTTGCTCATTTTAAAAAATGCACG